>OZ038325.1:2122980-2175465 GCA_964035795.1 Pterobdella sp. o SKG-2022 | reverse complement strand
GGGATGGGTTGATGGATGGATGGATGGATAGATAGATAGATAGATAGATAGATAGATAGATAGATAGATAGATAGATAGATAGATAGATAGATAAATAGATAAATAGATAAATACATAGATAGATAGATAGATAGATAGATAGATAGATAGATAGATAGATAGATAGATAGATAGATAGATAAATAGATAAATAGATAAATACATAGATAGATAGATAGATAGATAGATAGATAGATAGATAGATAGATAGATAGATAGATAGATAGATAGATGAATAGATAGATAGACTATATCAACCCAACATACCACAGTGCCAGAAGGCCAAGATGAACCCCTGCCTGCCCTTCCTTTTGCCCAAGACCAACGAGAAGATATCCATTCCCAAGTGGCTCACCACCCACGTGTTCTGCGCTGATACGCAAGTGCTGTATTACTATTATTATTATTTTTTCTATTATTATTATTATTATTCTTTTGATCAGATCTTGAGAAGCTCTAGCGAATGGTCGGCAGGAATATCGACAACAGAGAATTCGATACATAATGCCTACACCGACCTTATCATCAACGCTAAACATTGTATATATATCGAGGTGGGTTGGTGGGTGAATGAGAGGGAGAAGGTTTTGGGTGGGTGGGTGGTTTGGTGGATGGGTTGATGAGTGAATCATTGTCATCAAAACCAGCATCATCATCATCTCACTGTATTATCATCCTTTCTTATTACCCATTGTTGCTATCACCTACAACAGAACCAGTTCTTCATCAGCATAGCAGGAGATAGGACAGTTTATAATCAGATTTGTGCGGCATTATATGAGAAGATTGTATCATCGCATAGGTGATGATGATGAGGGGGTTGATGATGATGATAACGATGATGTTGGTGAGGATGATGATGGTGATTACGATGATTTGTGATGATAATGATGAGGATAATGGCGGTTATGATAATGATGATCATAGTTATTAACCATAACAGAGCTAACAAGAAATTCAAGGTGTATGTGCTGATTCCCCTACTGCCCTGTTTTGAAGGACAACTAGGTTAGATGTTGTATTGATTTTAATGCCGTTGTTATTTTTATGATTTCATGCTTATTTGGATGATTATTCAATAATATAATTTTCAATCATAAAACACAACAATATTTAACTTTTTTATCGAAAAATATGATCGTGTCTTTTAGAGACCTCATAAGTATCTTGTGTTTTATATTTTTCGCTTTTATCCTTCACAAAATGAGTTTTCTAAAGACACTTCATTATAAAAAAACTAAAATTTTCGAAAAATTCAGCATTGTTGCAATTCATTAGCATTTTCTTCAATTTCTCCCCAAAAAACCTCATTTTGTGAAAAATGAAAACGAAAAATATTGTCGTGTGTTTTTATCCACATTTTGGAGGCTAATTATTCACAAATAAAATTGTTATCAATATTATTATTTTTATTATTATCCATGTTATTTTTGCATTCATTATTATTCATATTATCTAATAATTAGTAATATAGTTAATGATAATAACAATAATACTCATATTTTTGCTAGTTTATTTCAAGTCTCAACCCACATTTTTCCATACAGGTACAGCTTCTGGAGCTTCGATACAAGCTATCATCCACTGGAACTATGTGTCTATATGCCGGTTTGTGTGTGTGTGTGTGTGTGTGTGTGTGTGTGTGTGTGTGTGTGTGTGTGTTTTTTTTTTTCATGTTATTATTGTTTATATTTGTATGTTATATAGGAAGTTTGTGATTATGCATGTGTTGGTTTTCATGCCTGCATGAGATCATCCAGTCCCCACATCACAACTCTTAAAACTCCACAGAGGCAACGGAAACTCCCTCTTGGAGAAGTTGTTGAAGGTGCTGCCTGACCCTTTCCAGTACATCTCCTTCTATGGACTTCGACGCCATGATGAGATGTTGGGCAAACTCACTACAGAGTTGATCTACGTGCATGCCAAGCTGATGATTGTTGATGATCGCACCACCATCATTGGCTCTGCTAACATTAACGACAGATCTCTGCTAGGATCGAGGGACAGCGAGTTGGCCATCTTGGTTGAAGACACAAACTTCGTTGACTCCAAAATGGACGGCAAGCCATACAAGGCGGGTGCTTTTGCTTCCTCTCTGAGGAAAAGTCTTTTTAGGGAGCATCTGGGTCTCACTGATAACTCCATCGATGTTAGTGACCCTGTCGAGGATGACTTTTACAAGAAGGTATGGATGAGTACCGCTGCCATCAATACCTCCATCTTCTGGAAGGTCTTCAACTGCATCCCTTCTGACGACATCTTGACCTTGAATGACCTTCGTGAACTTATGAACTCTAAACCCCTGGCTGAGTCATCGCCCGCAGAAGCCAGGAAGTTTTTGGAGAAGGTCAAAGGTCATTTGGTGTTGTTACCTCTGCAGTTTTTATCGAAGGAGAACCTGGTGCCACCCACGGGCTCCAAGGAAGCCATGGTGCCCACTGTGGTGTGGACTTGAGGGGGTTGGTATGTGAAAGCTGGTTGTTATTTGGGGAAGGTGATTATGCGAGGAGGTAGTCGGTGTGTTAATGGTTAGTAAAGGGGGGTTGGAGTAAGATATGGGTGAAGTTTTGAATAATTATGAGTTGTGTTGATCTGGTAAGCTAGTGTTGATCTGGTTAGGTTGTATTGACCTGGTTAGCTAGTGTTGACCTGATAAGGTTGTGTTGATCTGGTTAGTTATATTTCATGTCCGACCATTATGATAGTGGTCATGATATGTTGATCATGTATGGAGAAATAATAGTTGATACTTATAACTAATATAGCTATCAGTACTACTGCAACTGTTGCCTTCATATTCTGGAGGGGTTATGTCATGTGGCAATATTTGAAGTGCTATCCAGCTAAGTTTTAAGGAGCTTGATAAATAACTCAATCAAATAATAGCAATAATAATGTTAATAATAATACAAATAGTAAATAAAGTTATATAGCGTTAAATTAAGCCACCCAGTGGTAATGAGTCTCTGGAAGGCATACAGCATTGAGTTATCTGTGTGTTATCCAAATTTCAGAGGTTTTCAAGTCTGTGTTTTCGGCTTAGATTTTTTCACTTTTTCGTAGGTATTTATACTTCGCTAAACCCTATCTATTGATTGCTGTTCACTTTGAAAAATTTGGAATTACGTAATGAAAAATTTTTGAATACTTAATAAGAAATTTATGAATACGTAATGAAGAATTTTTGAATATTTTAGCGTTTAATTGTTATATTATTTGACGATATTTGATTAATTATTGTTTGTTTCTTCAAATCAATCATATTAGATCAGTTTTTTAACTCATAAATTATATTATTAACGTTTATAAATTTTGTTCTATACCAATGTAAACCGATTTAATTTCTCATAGGCTTGAATTTGTGAATCTTAGCTTGATCTTGCCTGCGAAGTTATTTTTAGAATTATTTTTTCAAAGTTTTCTACCTGTTTTATAACAACCTTTTTTATGGTAGTGAAGGTTAAGTGTTAATTCTATTATTTTTTTTACCATATTATTTTGTATTTTTGTGCGTGTTCCAGTACTGGGGTTGACAACAGTCGGCCATATTTTATAATCATGATTGCATTTGTATTCATTCGCATTATTCATGTTAACATCAATCGTGCTTTCATCTTGCGTGGTCTTCTGCTTTCATGCAATGTTTCAGCTCTTTTAATGATTTTTTGTACAATATTCATTTTGATATATATTTTTTGAGATTTTATTTCTAAAATACTTTCATATATAACTTTGTTTTGTTAAAGATTATTATTCTAATATCAATATAGATTTTTTAATAGTTTTCAACTAGACATTAATACCTCGAAATAGTGTTTCATATATTTTTAAATAAATTTTTTGTTCCAAATAATGATTTTCTTATTTTTACTTTCAATATAACTCAAGCAATAAAATTTTTCATTCAATATCCATTTAGAATTTTTGCAGAAAAAATATATTAAAAGAATTTGTTTAATTTTTTTAATTAAGTTTCACTTTAAATATACTAGTGCTTTTTCGTCTGCTTTCTGCGACAGCGATTTTCATTTTAAAGTGACTTCTGAGAATAAATTAAACTTTTTAAAAAAAGCAAGTTTTCAACTAGCTTCAAGTCAAACTTCTGGATTTAAAAAGTTTTTTCAAAGAAAGTTTGAAGATATTTTTTTGTGTCAAGGGAACCAAAATAGTGAATGTGAAAAATTTTAAAATGAACAAAAAAATTTCAATTTCCAACTAGAAATGACTAAAAACATATATTTTCACAATAAAAAAGCACTTCCAGGAACTGAAACAACAAAAGTTAAAAACATCTCAAATAAAGATGAATCTTTCAACATCTCAACAGATGAAAGTTCAAATAACGTCTCAACATTAAAAATTGCAACTACTGCAGTTTCAACTAATACCACTACAAACACAATCGTCCCAATAGAAAAAACAAAAAATTTTTTCTATGGGAAACCACTATGCTCATTCTCCATTCTAGAAAGAACTTCAATCAGACACCCTACAATAACAAAGGAAGAAATATTAATGAAGAAAGCTATTAGAGAAAACGAGGAAAACGAAAGAAGAGACTTAATGATGAGTAACACGTTTCATACAAGTCCCACTGTTCAACAAGATCAACCTCTCGTATATAACAGCTACACTTCTTTTAGAGCATACAACAACAATTACTCCCTTCAGGCGCTTTATAAAAATAGTACTTGTCCCGTGCTACGTAACAATAATAACTCTTATACTGCACCAAACAACCACAATAATGATATCTCCACAGTGACTTATAGCGATAAAAAGGATAATTACTTCAATGATCATGGCTTTATCTCCAACCATAATCTTGTAGCCAACATAAATCATCCTGATGACGTCAGAGAAGCAAATACTAGAGTATTTAGAGAGGATTTTTCTATTAATAACACTACACATGGGAATAATTTAGTTGCTGGACCAAAAGACAACATACAAGAAAAACAGAAATGCTCAAATACAACTACTACTACTACTACTGATGAAAATAATGATAGTAATAGTTATAATGATGGTGAAACTAGTAAAATACAAACGATAAAACCACAGACAAAAACTGAAAATTTGATGGAGATAGATAGAGTTATTAGCGAGGTGGTTGATATGATGTCTAAAGAAAATAGTGGTGATGAAGTTTGTGCTGATGTTAAAGACACTGTTGAAGGTGATGATAAAGATAGTGGTGAGGGTGGAGATTTTTGTGGTAACAAAAATAATGGTGCAGAAGATGTGGATAAACGAGGTAGCATTATAGTTAATGATAATTCTGAAAACAACAACTATAATGATGATAATATTAATAATAATGATGGTGATAATAACAATGACAATTCTTCTATTAATAAAACCCATGATGTTAATAAAGATAATGATGAAGTTGCTTCAAAGAAACACAAAAACAAAGATATAAAAAAGATTGATAAAGAAATAAAAAATAACTCAGAACATACATTGAATTTTGGCGAAAATATAAGAACTAATAACAAAGGAAAAGTAAATAATGAAATCGAGAACGAAAACACAGCTATAATGGAGGGAGATGGAGTTATTGAATTTGGAGAAAGCGATGAAACAAAAATTGTACATGATGGAAATAATGAAGATGAAATTAAAGGGGAAAAAGCTTTTGCTGATAAAATGGTTAGTAATGATGAAAATAAAATTGGAAAAAATGTTGAAATTGGAAATATGAACAAAATCAAAATTAATAATGGAATAGAAAATAAGCTAAAAATAGAAAATAATGATGAAACAGTAGAAAATGCAAAAATAAAACTTATCAATAGGGGTATTGGAAATTTGATAGAAGGAAACAATACTATATCAACAATAGTTGATCGTAATAATGAAACAAAACATGATAATAGTAGTAATAATAATAATAATAATAAAATGTTGAATAATAAAAAAATAAATAATGATAATACAGATGATACTAATAATATTATTGATAGAACAAGTGGTATTAACAATTATGAAATAAGTGGTGATAATAATGATAAAATAGATGATACTAATAATACTAATGCTAAAATAAATGATAACAATATTAATATAGATGATACTAATAATAATGATGATAAAACAAATGATATTAATGATAATAATATTAATACCGACAATATTAATAATAAGGATAAAACAGATAATATTAATGATAATATTAATATAGATGATATAAATGACCCTGATGATACATTAGAAGTTACTAATAATAAAAAAAGAATAATACAAACTAATAATAATAACAATCGTAAAGAAAAACAAGCTAATATTATTAATAATAATATAGAAATACAAGCTAATAATAATGAAAAAATAGAAGTTTATGATAACAATAAGAGTAAAAAAATAGAAGGTAATAATCATAAAAACAATGAAATTGAAGATAAAAATTTTAATGAAAAAATAAAAAAATATAATAAAAAAACTAATAAAAATAATAATAATAATGAAGAACTAAAAAATATTACTGATGAAACAACAATAAACATTAATAATAGCAATAGAGAGATAGAAAACAATAATAATTTTAAAAACGATGAAATAGGTGATAATACTGGTAATAACGAAAAAATTGGAAATAAAAAATATATAGAGATAAAAGATAATCATAATAGTAATAATAAAATCGAAAATAATAATAAAAAAAAAGAAGAAACAAATAACCAAACTACCACTACCATCACATTGCAAAATTCTATCGAATGTGAAAAGTTGGAGAATTTCAAAGAAAACAATAATGATGAAGTACAAAATTTATGTGAGAGGATTAGCATCGGAAAATTCTCGAATAAAGAGGAGTTTTTGACTAAAAACGAGTTGAATATATGTGGTTTTAGTGGTTCAAACAAAGATTCGCCCGTGATAAAGGTGCTCAATGGTGTGGAAACGGTTGAAATGACCAAAAAGCTTAAAGAAAACATAGAAGATTTATATACAAAAGACATCGGCAAAATTAATAGCATGGAAATTACTAATGACTTAAATACAATTGAATTCATCAAGTCTGAAATGAAAAACAATAAAAATATCAGCCATACAAAAATTATTATGGAAAATTCCGACCAATCAACAGTGATTATAACAAAAAAATCAGAATTGCTTACTTTTGATGATAAAATTAATGTCATTGCTGAAAAAAGCAGCGAAAAAAGAAAAACCAAGCGTGATTTAGATACGGTAGTCAAAAGAGCAAAAATAAGAAAAGATAACCTGAAAGGATTAAATGATAATATAGAAGAAACGATAAATTTAACAAGAGGAAAATATACAGATAATACTAGTGAAAAAGAATCGCTTAGAGATGATTATTTAAAAGCAACTAACAATTATAAAGATAAACGTGACGAAACATTACAAAAAAATTATAATATGCAAGATAAAGACAATTACCTGAAAGAAAATACAGATAATATATCACGAAAAGGTTATAATTCCATGCAAATCATCTCTAACGCCAATGATGCCAGCACGTTTGTACCAAATAATCTTGACGATCCATCATTACAACTCATCACAACTTCACAAAGCAGCCTTTATTGCAATAATACTACGACTAATTGTTATGGTGGCGATTTTGCGGGTTGTGACGGGATAAATAATAGTGTTGATTGTTATGGGGATAATGGGGGCGTTTGTAATGATGAGGATATTGGTTTTTTTGGTGGTAATACTATAATCGATTGCGATGGTAAAAATGCTGGTGGATGTGATAGTGGTGGTATTATGGTCGGTTTTAATGGTGGTGAAGCTAATGATTTTAATGGTGATAATAGCGAGAGGCTTAATAGTGAAGATGGAAACCGTATTAATGTTTATGACAACGATAGTTTAAAAAGCGATGAGTTTGAGGAATATAAAAGCAATAAAAATAAAAACAATAAAAATAAGAATAAAATAGATTTTTATAACGACAGTAGCGTGCCTGATGTGGATGATAGAGTATTTACGGAAGAAAGAAAGGGTTTTTATGATAATAATAATGGGATTATGAGAGATGAAGTATTTGGTGAAAGGCTAGATAAATATAATGGCGAGGAAAATGATAAGATGAATGAAGGTTATCGAGAGAAATATTGTGTGAAAGGATTTGATGAGGAGAAAAAGGGTAGGGCTCAAAAAGGGTTATGGAGTGTGGATGGGGTGGGAGGTGGGAACATGGATGTGGTGTGGGGTGGGGGTGTAGATGGGGTAGAAGGTGGGTGTGAAAATTTTTTGGATGGGGATGCGGTTCCTTCAATGTCACCTCGCCATATATTGAGAAATGGTGGTGGGGTAGGTTTTAGGGATATGGAAGTACGAGAGTTAAATAGTATTAAAAGTGATAAAGAAGAAAAATATTTAAAATCTTCTCTTGGTAATGATGCGAATGATAAACACAAAGTTATACAAACCGATACAAATAAGCAAACTAACGATTATATAAACACTCACACGCATACAAAAAAAAACATAGCAACAAACACGGCGGAAATCCAGAAAAACATGGAAAAATATATGGAAAATAGACTGTATAATAAACCATCGCTTAAGCATACCAACAGTGATATTGATAGTATATGCGCGTCTATGGAAGAAGCTATGCAACGAGAAACCCTTGAAAAATTTAGAACTTTTCTTCTCAAAGGTGAGTTACTTTTGTCGTTTTTTATTGTTAGGGCGTGTTCATCTAACCATGTGCCTGTCTATTAGTTTGTCTATTTATCTATCTATCTATTTATCTTTCTACATACCTACCTATCCTATACAATTAAACGCTAGAAGAGCAACAGCGCAGCCTACAAAGAGAAAGCAAGGGCAAGACATCAGGAGGATATAGGATGGGTCTATCGAGAAAGTATAAAGGGCCTAGGCTGTTGAAGAATCTTAAATAGCCTGTTCAAATGAGTGTTTTAGGGGATGGAGCAGTTTTAAGGTAAGTTTAGAAGGATTGCAGATGAATGTGGCTGTTTTAAAATTAGCACCTATTCTACATTATGTTTTCGCAATAAATTTGTAGTTAGTGCTTTGGTCTATAAGGAAAAGCGCTTTATAAATACTATATCACCTTAAATTTTTTATTTGAAACGGTCTTTTTTGTTTTCTTTGTCTCCAAAGTTTATTCATGTTCAAAAAAGATTTTTTGTTCTGATTTATTTCATATTTACGCAAAAAAAAGTTGATAAATTTCCAATTTCAAGGATTTTTCATAATAAAAAAGCAATCTCATTCATTATTCAACTATGTGCTCCGAATCAAAAGTTTCAAGTATTCCAAGTAATTTAATAATCATATTTCACCAAAGTTTATTCCAAAAAATCCTTTTTTGATCTTTCTCACATTTTCCTACAAGTCTCCGGCATGTTTTATTATGTTGATGTAATTAATTCTTCATACACCAGATTTCTCAAACGGTGTGTGTTGGATAAATTCAGTTTTGTAATGAAATCTGCAAAAAATTCAAAATGGTTGTCATACTAAGAATTAATATATTTAATTACGAAAGTTTTTTTGTCGTTGTTTAAAACATAAAATTAGTGTACAAAAGTAAACTTTCTAGAACTAATATGCCAAAATTTTGTGAAAATTTGTGTGTTTTAAATGAAATAAAAAATAAATAAGTGAAGCATGAACTTAACATTTAGGGTAACTCCAATAAAGGATTTACAAGTGAAAACACAAGCCGCAGATATCAGATTAATGATCCACGTTGATATACAGCTAGTATATTAAATTATCTTTTGAAGATTCATTACTCAATATTTTTCATGTAAAATATTCTCTGTGAAATGAAAATCTGATAACTAATCATTGTTATCCGTGCAAAGACTCTGCGCAGATAATGTTTTATATTTTCGAATTTGAGTACGTCATAAATCTACATTTCTGCGCTTATTTTTATCGAGAAATTCAAATGAATGCCGGATTTTTATTATGCCATCTTAGCTTCAAGTATTATCGACACCATAAACTAACCACAACAAATGGTATATGGGACAAGATTCACAGAATTTTTGGGTAAGAGTACCAGGTTGGTTATAATTATTGATATTTGATTAAAACCTTGAAAGAAACCAACAAAACACCAGGTCGTTAATCTTAAAAGCGTTGCCGAGCAGAAAAAAACACTCCAAGCTATAAAAACGATTTTCAGAAACGATAAAAATGAATTTTTTAAGCAAAACTAGTTTTGGTTATTCTATCTAGTTAAAATAAAATTCGACCAGGCGTGAAATAAAAAAAACTCAGACAAAACAACTTCGGCATCTACAACAAACCTTGTTAAAAAAACTGTCACCAAAACAGTTTGAACGTGGTAAGCAAACACAAACAAAACACTTGCGACTCGGTTCGACATGAGATCATAATTTTCAGAGTTTAGAATCCTTCGAGAACAATTTTCATTTTAAGTTGTTCAGGTTTTATTTCAATTTTTGACCTTATTTTAAAAATATGGCGTTACTAGTAATGGCAATTCTTGAGCCATTATTTTTGCCATTATTTAATATGACCGATTATTAAATTACTATTGTTTTGGCTTAAACTGGGTACCTTATTTAGATCTTCATAGGATTTGTAATCACAAGTGTTTTCTATTTTACCATCTTGTTTAGATATATAATAAATAAATGGATGTATATATATATATATATATATATATATATATATATATATATATATATATATATATATATATATATATATATATATATATATATGTAGTTATAAAATAAAAAAGCAAGTTAGAACGAAACACAAGTATATGACAAACTAAGAAGACACCTCACAGCGAATTGCCGAGCGTTACCACGAACAATGGCCAGTGACAAACTTTCGAACAGCCATTTAGTTTTTCTGGGCTCCTCTTTAGCCTTAGATATGCGTTTTCCCAAATCAGACAAAAATGAGAAAGCATGAGAACCAAAGATACCAGAGGTTTCAACCACTAACGGGACGAAAATATGGCTATCTGCAAGGCTTCGATATTTTTGTATTTTCGCCGTTTCTGCTTTTTGGGAAGCCCAGCCGAAATTGGGTACAGGTTGAAGCAAGTGTGAAGGTAAAAAAGAATCAGAGCAGCTAGCGTCCCAGATGAGGCATTTGCCATTCTTATAAGGGAAAATGGTAAGCCCATCAGGCCGTTTGCCGTCTCCTCTGTCAAGGCTTACTGGTTCAAGCTGACTGGAAAATCCAGCTTTGTTTAAGGCACGTTTGATTAAATCGTGCAGTGCGCAATGTCTAGGATTACGTCCAGCACTTAATTTGCAGGATAACGGATGTCTGCCAAGAACGTCTATTTGAGCTCCGCAACGACATTTGTGCGGCGACCATAAACGCAATCCAAAACGGAGGGATATCGCAATTCTGAAAGATTCGTCGTCTAAAAGCCCGCCCGTTGCTGAGCTTGGCAAACAGTTCAGCCAGGCACTGAAGCAATTTTGAGAAGAAGAAACTAAAGAAGCAAGTTTGTGTTGATTCAAAGTTTTTTCCAATTGTAACTATATTTTGTTTCCTATAATAATAATTTCACCGTAATGGCATTAAAAGTTGCATTTAATAATTCTGATCTTTCAAAAATTCACGATCTTTTTTTATTTGAGTCTTTTGATTTTATTAAGCTCCCATTAAATGACGTCAATTCCTTGGGTTTGATAGATCCCTATGTGAAAAGTAGAATGGTCATCGATCCGATAGTTTGAACAAATATAATTATTATTGTTTTTTGATTATAAATTTGAGTTTTAAGTTATATACTTATATTGAGTTAAGGCATGTTTTATTAATTTGATTTGTTTCCATTTAAGCCATTTTCTTTTATTCTTATAAGTTGTTTTAATTAGTTTTGCTTTTCATTTCACTTCAATCTTTTGAATTTCATGTAGTTTTTTATATCAATAAAAGAATTGTGGTGAAAAAAAATATTTGAATATCTTTTTTTTTATTTAAAAAATTAAGTGTTTCGGGATACGTTAAGTTTTCATTAAAAAAACAATTTCCGATAAGTTTAGTTCCATAGAAAATGAACGCATTTAAATTTATCCAATTTTAACATTAAAAAACAAAAACAACCCAAAACCCCATTGACACAAACGACATTCAAAAAATTTCTTTCTGAGACTTCGTTGAAAAACAAAAAAAAGCATTTTTCGTCTGTGCAGCACAACAGTGAGCGAGAATAGAGGCATTTCCCCAAGCGTCACGTTGATAAGCGCTCTCCTATAAAGCGTTTCACAGAGCTTTCCACCCCTGATGTAGGACTTTTGCGCAAATCACATGTTGCAAGGCGCTATATAAATTGTTTTTTTTCTATTATTATTATTTTTTTGTTTTGTTTCTATTTTATGTTTTTGAAATTTTTATTATTTTTGTTTCTGTTTATTTTTATTGTTTTTATTTTTTCTATTTTTATTATTTTTATCTTTTTGATTATTTTGTATAGAGCTTTTTTTATTAATAAAATTATAATATTTCTATTATTTCCACTAAAATTCATTTTATATTCTTATATTTTCATTTTCATTATTTTTATATTTCTATAAATAAAAATTTACATCAAAATTCACTTTTAGCTCAAAGACAAAAAGAAATCTATCCTCATTTTAAAATTCTCGTAAAACCATTGACATCTGTGTTGAATGATGGTTAGATGTTGCCTGAGTTTCGTCTGGTGTTGTTTTTTTTGAGGTCTCTCATCCCATCCACATTTATTCTCAATTACGATTTATATTTTTTTTCAACGTTTTTTAATGAATGTTTCAAGATTATAACTGCTCAACAAAACTAGCCTTTCAAAAAAATGATTTGAAGCAAAATTTCATCAACTGATTCTATGATAACTCTTGTTTTCATTCCCTATTCTTTCTTATTTCAACATTGTTTTCAACATTTTTCAACACGACTGAAGTTTTAATAAGAAACACGTTTTCAAAAAAAAATTATTTATTCACAAAGTCTCGTTACCACCAACACTTTTACCCAGTTTTATTAAAATGGAATTGTATGCACGCCGCAGCACGAAATGTTTGATGAGATGCTGCGGCATATTATGATCTGAAGAAGAATTTACAGTACCCGAAATAATAATTTGTACAAAAAATATGACATTTACACAAAACAACTGGATTTAAAATCAATCAATTAAAGTTAGATGAATGTTTTGGTGAATTGATTGGTTGATGAATGATTAAATTGATGAATGGATGGATGAATTAATAAATGGATGGCTTAATAAGTGGTTTGATGGTTGGATTAAAGAACAAATGGTAAATAAATTAATGTATGAATTAATTTATTTGAAGGATATATAAATGGATCAATGAATAAATAAACGGATATAAATAAAAATAAAAGTCTGACTAAAATAATGTTCAACTATTTAAACTGCAATCAGTTTATGGAAGTGAAGAAAAAAATCATCGAAGGATAGAAGGATTAGCAAAGCAGAGAAAAACTGCAGCAATCTGACTGTTCTTCATTTGATCCACTGAGCATCATCTGTTGAAGATTTGAATCTTTGAAAAGGAAGCTTTGAAAAATTTAATTAAAACAAAAACAATAGGTTCTGCTTCTTTTCAAGGCATTTCAGATGTTTTTTTAGGTATTTTTCTGTTGGATAACTCAGTGTATGTATGGATATTAGTACTTATATACTAATATCCATACATACACTGAGTTATCCAACAGAAAAATACCTAAAAAAAAGTGAAAACTCATTATATACTGTTATCGAAAGCTTTGTATACATATTAAGCTGCTTGTTTCCCATTTGAAAATTTTTGGTTTTTTTGCCTACTGGTATCTTATTTGATAGCAAAAACACGTTTGTTAATTAACAAAATCAAAAGATTAACACTTGTTACAAAATTTCTTGCTCTAAGAATAACTAAAATTTTTCTTATTTATTTCTTAAATACTCGCTCAATTGAAGATAAAAATATGTTCTGAAAGTTTCTGAGTATCAGGTACAATATAAATTCATAGGTCTCCCATGGTTGAGTTATGCAAATCACCTTCAATTTTGATTTTTTTATCATATATTTTTTTAATGTCATTATTTTGTTTTTTTTTTATTATTTTTATTATAAATCAAAATAAAATTTTGAGAATTTTTTAAACCGAATATTTAAAACTTTTTCAAAAATATCACTCGTCTGCTGAATCAAATCAACTATGCAGATTGTAATTTGAAATTATGAAAAACAAAATTTTTCATTACCACCCGGGTTGAAATTGCTATCCGGACTTCTCACTTCTATCTTTAAGTCCTTCTGCACAAATAAATGTTCAAAATTCCAATTACGAGTCATAAATTTTCAATCATTGTCTGGTGCTTATGGAAATGAGATTTTTAAATTTTTTTTTGTTGATAATAATGAGAATGATAATAATAGCAATTAAATTCACAAATCCGAAACTTGAAATCCAAAACAGATAAAAATTTTGTCCGCATTTTTAATTCAAATTTTTTGAGGTTTATCATTCACAAAGCAATAAACCTGACTTTAATTTTCAACCATGCATTTTGGTAGCTGAAAAAATAATTTCTGATAATAATTTTAAATGCATTTTTAAACTTAAAAACATCAATTAAGGATTCATACATTTATTTAAAACAAAAGCTATAATTTTCGATAAGTTTTATGATAAAGCTGAACTTATCGAAAATTATAGCTTTTGTTTTAAATAAATGTATGAATCCTCAATTGATGTTTTTAAAATTTAATTGCTATACAAAACATATATAAGATGTCTCTAAAATGTTTTAAATACATTAAAGTCTATTTAGCAAACCAAAAAAAAAATTTTGATATTAATGGGGACTACACTTGAAAAACTATGTAGCGGTTCAAATACCAACAGACATTGATACAACTTTCAATCAATTTTAACTTGAAACATGAATGGACATCTGTTGAAGAGTACAAACATAAATAAGCAACTTGTTGTATTTTAGGTTGTTAGTCACAAAAAAAAGAATTGAAAATTATTGGGAAAAACACGATAAAATGTTATTTTAACAAAAAAATATATATAGTGAGTAAAATCATATTGGGCGCACCATATTTTTTACACTTTTCTTCACTACTTAACATTTTCATGAAAAACTAAAATTACTGTATCAAAGATTAATAAAAATAAATAAACAGTATTTTTCAAAAATCCGAAGTTAAATTTTTATATAGGTCCATCACTATTTACAAAAAGGCGCCGCGAAATTCATTGTACCCACTAAGAGAAAAATCTTCTGTCCGTCTATAATACTTAATTGAAAATTCAAATTAATATGAAATATTAAATACATAAATCATTTCTACATATTCCTCTACTTTAAATCATCTAATATTCTTATTTTCACTACGAAATATGGGTTCAAGAAAAGATTTATCAAAAGACGAAAAAATTAATAATTTAGCTTCCCATATAACTGGAATGAGTGGAAATAAGATAGCTTCAGAGATAAGAAGAAGTTCTAGAGGCGTCCAATCAAAAAGAAGCAAAGGACATTCAAAAATGACACCTAGAGATAAAAGAAATTTGAAACGCACCGCTTCAAATAGTAGTTTATCAGCAAAGGAAATAAAAAATACTCTGAATTTACGAGCGAAGAGTGCAACAAATTTTAGCTTCCGACCCAATTTGCAATATAAGAGAATGAAGGCGTCTCCAGTTTTGACGAAACGTCATCAAGAAAATAGATTGAAATGGTGCAACGAAAGGATATATTGGGATGATGAATGGAGCCAAATTGTGTGGTCTGACGAAAAAAAATGGAATTTAGATGGACCAGGTGGTTTTAAATTCTATTGGCATGGCTCAAGAATGAAAGAATTAACATTTTTGAAACGTCGATCTGGTGGTGGGTCTTTGATGGTTTAGGGGGCGTTTAGTGTCTTCGGTAAGTCAAAACTAGCAGTCTTAGAAAGCAATCAGAAGTCAGGGGATTACATTCGTACGCTAAATGAATATATATTGCCATTTTTGCATGAATATCATACCGATGGATATACTTTTCAGCAAGATTTAGCGCCAATCCATGCCTCGACCGAAACAAAAGACTGGTTAATGGACATGGAAATACCAATTCTTCCATGGGCTTCTAAGTCTTCTGATTTGAATTCAATTGAGAATTTATGAGGTGATATTTCAAGACTGGTTTATGCAAATGGAAAGCAATATTGGTCAAAAAAGGACTTGAAAGATGCAATTTTTGAAGCGTGGGACAATATTGCTCATGATAGGCTAATTAAATTAAGTAGGTCAATGAAAAAACGTTTTATTGATGTTATATTAAATAAAGGTAAGATTACAAAGTATTAAAATAAATGATGTGGTTTTACTGATGAATAAAAGATTGGTTTTAGTTTGTGCGCACAATAAATTTCGCTACCTTTTTTTGTTATATATTTTTCTAAAAAAAATTTTTCATGTTTCTTGAAAAACACTACTTTTATTTATTTTTACTGAGCTTTTATATGATAATTTCAGTGATTCAAAAAAATTTCTAATAATCAAAATTTGTCCGAAAAATATGGTGCGTCCAATGTGATTTCGCTCACTGTAGATAAACAATGTTTATAGTAATACTAAAATACCCCCTTAATAGCTGCAAAGAGAGTTGACAATGGGATGTATCGAGTCTGGCAGTGTTTTCATTATGAAGATTCATGAAGCGCTAACAAAAATTTATCAAAAAAATCATAAATAAGTCTAAAAAAACTTCAAAATTTGTGTTAAATAAATGAAAATATATATAGTTTGAAGAAGTGTAAAATTTACACTAAATAAGTCAAAAAACCCGTAGATTTTGCGCTAAATAAATCGAAAATGAAGCGTATAAAAGTGATAAGGTTTTTATGAATCTTATCCAAGGTTCCATGTATTTCTGAAAGTGATTCTCGCAGGTCGATGACCACGACGATTGCCGAAAATGTTTGAAGCTTTTTTGACTGTGTTTAATCTTATTTCTAATAATTAATTAATTTTTTTTTTATTTTTTATTTTATTTTTTTATCGATGTATTTTTTTTCATTTCATTAATATTTATTATCTTTGTTATCATTTCATTATCATTTTTTGTTCTCATTTTATCAATATCTTGCTTTTCATTATTGTTTCTCTTTTTATGTTATTATTTCACCTCGTAATTAACAATGGTTATATTTTTCATTTCAATAATTTAGATTTTTATTTTTATTATTCATGTTGAGCATAGATAATTAATATTTTATGATGTTACCATGGCAGCTAGCAACGTCTTCAAGTCTGTATACTTGATAATGTGAGTTCAACTCACGAAAAGCTTCGTAATATTATTCAGTTAATAAAAGTGTCGGATTCAAATCGTTTTGTATTGTTTTTTTTTGTTTTTTATATTAAAATTTTTTTTTTTTTGTTTACTTTTCTTTTTTTTAATTTTCGCTTATTGTTATATATTGAATTTAGTTGATGAATACTCAATATTTTAAACGAAAAATGACATTTTTCTAAAAAAATTATTTTATAGAAATTTAAAAATGAACTTTTGTTTGAATTCAAAGAGAAGTTTCTAGAATCTCTGAAGATTCAAATCACTTTCATCTCCAACAAAAGAAGTTTTATGTGGCAAGTAGAACCAAAGGCTTCAAAATCGTCTCAAAACATGAAGTGCTTGAAAAACAATCAGAATTTTAAAATTCCATTAGTCATATTGTATAGTATTCTAAATAATGAAAAAGTCTATAGGCCAAAGCTGCGGGAAAAGTTCTGAGAATAAAGCCTTTTATTAAAACATACGCCATTCAACTTTTCGATGCAGTCGAGCCTCTTTTAGAATCACACGGTTTCATTTGGTTGTACAACATTAATGCACTCATCCATCCGTTCTTTTTACCATTTATCCATTCTTCTATCCATTCATTCATCCATCCGTCTATCCACCTATCAATCTATCTTTTCATCCACCCATTCATTCATCCACTCATCTATCCATCAATCCATCCATTCATTCATCTTCCCATCTATTCATTCACTCAGCCACCCATCCATTCATCCATCTACTTATTCAACCCTTCATCAATCACTTGCTTATCCAACCATCCACTTTTTATTTATCTATCGAACTATTTATACATTTTTTCTCTTTTCATGCACTCATCTATTTATCTGTCCTTCCATTCATCCATTCTTCAATCATTTTTCTCATTCAGTCATCTATCCTATCCATTCATTCCTTCATTCTTCATTCATTCATCCATCCATCCATTCATTCCTTCATTTATCCATACATTCATCAATCATTCTTTCCATCCACCTTTCAGTCAATCCATCCATCTAAGAAGCTTCAGAAGGATTAACAAAGAACAAAATGATAGAGAAACAGTGAGAAAGTTTTGTGTTTGAGGCAATATTTTACAATGTATTTGTGCATATAATTTAATTTGATTACACATCATTTCTTTAAATCATGTCTTTCTATTAAGAAAACGTTTTTTCATATCATAAACTAAGAAAAAAATAACGATACAATTTCCAGAAAAAAAACTGCTTTTTTTTTGAAAATTGTATCGTTATTTTTTTGTTTTTTTTTTTTAAAATTGTGGTTGAGAATAGTGAAAAAGTTATTCGGGGTTATGAAAAGCTTTCAAATTTAAATAATTTTTTCCCAAACTTTTTGCTTCTAATTTTTTTGTTTTGATAATTTTCATTGGATTTGATATTGTATCGAAAGCCTCTACTTCAGATCAAAATAAATAGGGAATTTTGTCATAAAACTACTAACTGAATGCAACATTAGTTGTCAAATAAAAGCAGATACGTGCTTAAAAATGCTCAAATCCAGATCCTTCCTCATCCCAAAAGCCTTCCTAATTCTCTAAGAATAAGCTTAATCTGCAAAAAAAACAAAAAATTAATAAAAATAACGAAAAAATATCAAACAGGGAGCATGAAGGATGATTGGAAGGTTAAAGGGGATACAACCAGTACAAGAAAAAAATAGCAAAGCTGCAGAAAAATGTATTAGTAGATGTGTAGTAGTACTAATATTAGTATTAATATCATTATAATTAAACTTTAAAAACATCAATTGAGGATTCATACTTTTATTTAAAAGAAAAGGTATGATTTTTGATAAGTATAGCCTTATCATAAAACATTAGCAAATTATAGCTTTTGTTTTAAATAAATGTATGAATCCTCAATTGATGTTTTTAAAGTTTAATTATTATACAAAACATATATAAGATGTTTCTGGAATGTTAACAGTAGTAGTATTCTTAGTAGTAGTATTAATATTCTATTGGTTTTAATAACGTGTAAAAACCATTTTAAGAAAATTCTAATGTTATTCAGAAACTATATTTCAATGCAGAGTTGTTGTGCTTAGGTGAGGCTGGAATTGTGACGATGAGTTATGTCATCCGGGTTGTTGTTTATTGTGCAGTTTAGAGAGTTCTAAACAACCCAAATTTGTTGGTTTTGTGAATTTACACGTTTATCCTAAAAAATGCATCGTTGTTTATGGTGAGCTTTTCCGTATAGTTCCAAGCGCTTGCTATAAACTTAATAATAATAATAATAAACTTAAAAATAAACGAAATCACATAGTGGAACAGGTGCTAAATTTTGGCCCAACACGGAATCGACCTGGTAACTTTAGATAAATAATCTAATGCTTTACCATTTAAGCTAAACGACCAGATTAACTCAAATTTACGAGCACTAATAACAATTAAAAAGGCGATTTTTTGGATGATTTAATATTATTTGCACGGAACAGTTTAGCTTGGAAAATATCTCAAACCCGTCGTTCTCATCGTGTTGCCATTGGTGTTGAGTTAGGTTGATTTTGAGTTATGTTAGTTCTGAGTTGTTTTGGTGTTGAATTGTGTTCTTGTGAGTTGTGTTGTTGAGTTTTTTTGGTGTTGAGTTGTGTTGCCATTGGTGTTGTGTTGCCATTGTTGTTGTTATGTCAAGTTGTATTGAATACAAACAGGGTTGTGCTTATTCTTAATTTTTTCCGTATTTTCAACTATTAATACCACAATCACCCTTATGTGGAATTATATCGATAATATGTGGAGTTGTATTGAAATTTTGAAAAGTTGTATTGACTAGAGAATTGAGCTATTTTTAATTTTTAAATTGAAATACTAATACCATCAGATAAATGTTTTTCATAGTTTTCTATTGGTTTATATTATTAGCATGTATGCTTTTAAACAACAATGGTGAGGATAGTAATAACAGGCATCATCATCACAGAATCATCATTTCATAATATGATAAAAACAAAAATGATGATAATAATAATAAATAATAACAATAATATTTTTATTTATATTATTATTTAAATAAATATATTTTGTTTTTTGAAAACCACACCTCACAAGCAAAGTGACGCATGAAGTTGGTTCACTGGTGGTGAAACTATGCGTCAAGTTTGCCCTAAAGAAATACTTTTTTCAACCAGGTTTTTTTACGTAAATGATTTTGCCTACATAGAAAATAAATTTTCTCAAAAAGAACAATGTATTGGCGTAACAATGGTTTGGGAAATAACCGCTAGAACAAATCACCGAGAATTTAACCTATATTTTTCCCGAGTTGTTTAAAACTTGCAGAAATATATCAATAAAAATATAATTTCTTTGGTACGTAATCATGTGATATACGCCATAAAACACGTACTCAATGGAAGGTTTGTAGACTCTGTTAAACCTGGTTGGATTAATTATTCACCAAGTTTAATGGGTTTATTTGAGAGATGAGAAGTCCGAGTATCCTGGTCTAAAAAGAACCTTTTGGTAAGGTGTTAGCTTCAAAATTTCCTAAAATAATCACGTTTTCCAACTAATTGGTACTCCAGGGACCACAACCTAGTCAGCTTTTCTCTCCAACCTTTTTCAACAAAAATAATTTGTTTTTGAAACATTTATGATTCAGGCTATAACGAGCCATTTATTGAGGTTTTCAACAAAATTTTCTTGTTTTTTTGGGTCTTATCTGCATGAGAATGTTGTGTTATTATGGTTCACAAGTATACAGATTACATAGAGTATCTTCAGACCAAAAAATCAGCGGAGTTCCAGTCTTCAAACTACCGTTTTATCTAAGTTTCATTGAAGCTTCTTCTAATATCTTTGTGTTTGTTTTAAATATAAAATTTATTCATACAGGCAAATATATACATAGTTGCCCAGTTTAATGGCTTTTTTCACTAGTTTTATTATTATCTGTGTAGTTAACATTGTCGTTCAATTTTAAAAGAGAAACATAAAACTTGACAGTTATGCAAACGCTTCCATTGAAAACAAATGAAGATAAGAATTTAAATACCCAAGCATATAAATAACGCATATTTGTATAGCTGTATTTTAGTTTATGTAAACTATTTCAAGACCTATGCAAGAAATTTATGAAGGCATAAGACTGAAGTACGTTATAACTTCCACAACTTCTTAAAATCTCATGACTTGATTGGTGCATTAAAAATTTTGAAAGCTGAATTTTGAATGTTTAATCTATTCGGCAATTCATCAAATTTCATAGAAACATAAGGTTTTTTTAAAAGCCACAATAAAATGAGTAATACTTCAAAACGCTAATTAGTTTAAGTTTATTTGGAAATTTTACGTTGACAACGAAAAGCTTCCTATCTTAATAAACTAACTATGTTCTTAAGTATTAACCATAGAAACACTAAGTGAATCATATGAATCCTCCATAAATAAACTCCTATTAAGCTTCAAGGAGTAAAAAGTGTTATATGGGGTCGACCTCTCCTTCTGGCAGCATTAAAGTACGTGTGTATTAAAGTTGAGAGTATTCTTGTTAGTTTCTACCCTCGACAATGTGGATTAAAGAATGACAGTGATTCTAATTTTTTATCAACACCCAGTTTTACGCTGTCCATTTCAGGATATGATGAGGTGATTAATAAACTTGAATATGACGTCATGACAGCGTTAACTGTAAGAATTTAAAAAACAAATGATAATAAAAATTTAAAAAATATTAATAGAAATAATATAAACAAAATAATTCTCATTTATTCTTTTACAATCTTAAAAATCCACACTTACCTTCCTAAAACATTTGAAAAACTACCCAAGATTTTTTAGTAGTTAACATTAATGTCAGCGTTTGATTGGCTCATATTTTAAGGGAGGAAACAAGGGATAGATGCTGTGATTGGTTGAGAGGACAGTAGGATGATGTCACTAATAATTATGTTTATTTATTGTTTACTTTTAGGCCTATTTGCTACTCACCTTCAACTATTCATATATATTTGTTGAAATATGCGTTTTTTTGTTTCAATAACCCACTATCTATCAGTATTTTCAAACAATGGATTCTTAGTTAAAATAAATCTCTTGAATGAGGTCACGTTTAGCGATTTTGGAGCTCTCTTCATCCACGCAAATATACGCAAAAGATAAAACAGTACACGTAACAAAAGATTCAGCGTGGAATCGTTGAGGGAAACAATTGGTAACGCTCTTGTTTGTATATAATATGCTTTACATAGTACTGGGATTTATCGTTCGTTTTAATGTGATGTTGAAGTACTAAACTTTTATTTATAACGAATCAATGCTTAATTTTAAAATTTTGAAGACAATTTTTACAAGATACCATTTATTTTCAAAATTTTAAATAAATATATAATATAAGTGTTGTTTCACTAAAAACTTTTTTAGAAGCTAAGCTACTGCCTCAGATTCAAGATGAAAGGAAGAGTAAAGCGATTTCAAGTGAAAGAATGAATACGATATGGAAGGAAGGAAAGAAACAGTTTTGATTTGAAAAGCAATTTGATTGGCTGAGTAATTGTAACGAAACTACCAAATGATCTAGAAAAATCTCCATACAAGCTGGTTGAGCAAATCTGAAAGATTTTTGATATAAGCCCTCTACCAGAAGATCTGCTTCCATGTCAAGTTTGGATTGGGTTTATAACGGTTTGACGCGAGTTTATGGAGATTAATGGGATTATAAAAGAGAGAAAAAAATGGCCTGGAAACTCACCTTGATGGTTAAATGCTGTAAAATGACTACTTAGGTGGATAAATAAACTCTCATGATTTTGTAAATAAAAATTATTTCAAATTTTTTTTTAATTAGTTGAAAATTACTGCTAAATTTGGTTAATATTTGCAGATCAGTTTAACGTTTGAAAATTAATTCAACACAAGCGGTTTGTTGGATGAAATCTTTTTGATTGAACTTTAATTATGTTTTTAACGAAAACATGGCAAAAAAAAAATAAAGATAACATAAAAAATTTTGCAAAATTTCTTTTTTTTAATTTCTTGTTTTTTGATGGTATTGAATGAACATACCAACTAATAATAATAAAAATAATAATTTTTCAACTTTTTCATTTTGTTTTCAACAAAAAAATTCTTCGTTTTTTTCAAAATTTTCTTTTTAAATTTCCATGTTTCATTAATATTACAACAAAACCGAAATGTGGATCAGTTTCACAAAAAACGATGAACACTTGCTTCGATGCACCTTTGTAACGTCAGATGGGCCAGTAGAAATATAATTCTTCCAAGGTATGGGTCTCAGAGATCTTAGCACTTTAATAATTAATTATATCTAAAAAGTTTTTTGTTTATGAATAATATAAAAGAAAATGTTTATAAGATTTTTACATGGAGAATTTTTTAAAATTTGCAATAGATTAATTTAAAATAAAAATGACGGGTATATTATATGAATATAAACAATCTTGAATTGATAACTGTGCGCTATAAAAATCTTAATAATAATAATAATAATGAAAAAAAAATAAATATATAGCAATATAAATATTAAAAAAAACAAATGAAAAAATAGAAATAAAAACAAAAAAATTAAATAAAGTATGAAGAAAAGAATATACATATCAAATGATGTTCAGAATTTTAATAGATTTTGATATTCGATAAAAATGAAATATATTCAAACGAATTTTAAGAACTTGAATTAATTAAAATTATTTAAATAAATTATAAAACTTTGAATTAATTTTTATGAAATTTGTAGAAATTCGAAAATTTATTTTTTTAAAATATATAAATAAATAGAAATAAACTGTTAATAAAATAAAATGAGAGATAGTTTCCCAAACTATAGGCCCATTACTCAACTAAAGTTGTTTTAATTACTTCAGAGGTAGTATTAAATACGCCAAACCAAATCATTACAAATAATATCGGTAAGAAAAAAAAGAAGAGGAGGGCAAAGAGGAAAAAGAGGAGAAAAAGGGAAAAAAGGAGAAGAAGGAGGAGAAAGAGGAGGTAGAAAAAGAAAAAGAAGAGGGAAAGGAAGAAAAGAAAGAAGAAGAGAAGGAAGAAGGGGAAGAGGAAAAGAAGGAGGAGGGTAAAGAGGATGGTGAAGATACTGAGTGAAAAAACGATAATGATACTAAATTTCATATAGTTATTAAAGAATAAATAAAAAAAATAACAATAATGATGATAAAATATTGCAAATCCATCCAGAAGCTTTTCTCTCATATACTCTCTCTTCCTCCTACCTCATCTCCAAATCACTTCTTCGTGCCATAATAGTCTTCCAAAAATTATGAAATATTTTGCAAAAGTTCCAACCCAGCATGTTTGCAAGTAGGACGACTATCAGTCACCCAAAGTGGAGTTTTGACTGTGCATTGTATGTATTAAAAGGTTCATAAATAACTTGAAATATGTATGAATTTTAGATGCATTTGCATGTCTAGGTATATTTAATACAATTTTTGTGCATTTAATAAAACAAGTGAACTGAATAATATAATCGGTTTGTCATAATTTTCTAAAAACCATTTTTTATTTCGTTATTTCATCAATGCTTTTTTTACCAATTCCCGGCAACACTATCAGTCATATATATTTTCATTGAAATAAAATTTCAAAATATGCTCCACATATTAAAAATCAACTCAAGTAACTATGAGAAAAAGCATCAGATGAAAAAATAAAAAAATTAGAAAAACAAAATGATGAAAAACAACAAAAAACATAAAAAAAAAGCAAAAAAATGATCAAAAGGAAAAAATAACCAACTCAGACTTCACAACCTCAAAAATCCTGAGGCAATCTTCATTCCAATGTGCTTCAAGCTAGTGCTTCAATGCATGGGTAGTTTGTGAGGTTGTGTGGTTTTCATGCAGTTTGATGTGTGTTACTTGGTGTGTTATTTATCAAGTGTTGTTCATAAAATATGTCAGTAAGTGAGTGAGTGAGTAAGTAAGTAAGTAAGTGAGTAAGTAAGTAAGTGAGTAAGTAAGTAAGTGAGTAAGTAAGTAAGTAAGTAAGTAAGTAAGTAGGTAAGTAAGTGAGTGAGTGAGTGAGTAAGTAAGTAAATAAGTAAGTAAGTGAGTAAGTAAGTGAGTGAGTAAGTAAATAAATAAGTGAGTGAGTGAGTAAATAAGTGAGTGAGTAAGTAAGTCAGTAAGTAAGTGAGTAAATAACTAAGTAAGTGAGTGAGTAAGTAAGTCAGTAAGTAAGTAAGTGAGTAAATAAGTAAGTAAGTGAGTAAGTAAGTAAATAAGTAAGTAAGTGAGTGAGTAAGTAAGTAAGTAAGTGAGTGAGTGAGTAAGTAAATAAGTAAGTAAGTGAGTAAGTAAGTAAGTAAATAAGAAAGTAAGTGAGTAAGTAAGTAAGTAAGTGAGTGAGTAAGTGAGTGAGTAAGTAAGTGAGTAAGTAAGTAAGTGAGTAAATAAGTAAGTCAGTAAGTAAGTCAGTAAGTAAGTAAGTGAGTAAGTAAGTCAGTGAGTAAGTAAGTGAGTAAATAAGTAAGTAAGTGAGTAAGTGAGTGAGTAAGTAAGTCAGTAAGTAAGTGAGTAAATAACTAAGTAAGTGAGTGAGTAAGTAAGTAAATAAGTGAGTGAGTAAGTAAATAAGTAAGTAAGTGAGTAAGTAAGTAAGTAAATAAGAAAGTAAGTGAGTAAGTAAGTAAGTAAGTAAGTGAGTGAGTAAGTGAGTGAGTAAGTAAGTGAGTAAGTAAGTAAGTGAGTGAGTAAGTAAGTGAGTGAGTAAGTGAGTGAGTAAGTAAGTCAGTAAGTAAGTAAGTGAGTAAATAAGTAAGTAAGTCAGTAAGTAAGTAAGTCAGTCAGTAAGTAAGTAAATAAGTAAGTAAGTGAGTGAGTAAGTTAGTCAGTGAGTAAGTAAGTGAGTAAATAAGTAAGTGAGTAAGTAAGTAAATAAGTAAGTAAGTGAGTAAGTAAGTAAGTAAGTGAGTGAGTGAGTAAGTAAGTAAGTAAGTAAATAAGAAAGTAAGTGAGTAAGTAAGTATGTAAGTGAGTATGTAAGTGAGTGAGTAAGTGAGTGAGTAAGTAAGTCAGTAAGTAAGTAAGTGAGTAAGTAAGTAAGTAAATAAGTAAGTAAGTAAATAAGTAAGTAAGTGAGTGAGTAAGTAAGTAAATAAGTAAGTAAGTGAGTGAGTAAGTTAGTCAGTGAGTAAGTAAGTGAGTAAATAAGTAAGTGAGTAAGTAAGTAAATAAGTAAGTAAGTGAGTAAGTAAGTAAGTAAGTGAGTGAGTGAGTAAGTAAGTAAGTGAGTGAGTGAGTAAGTAAGTAAGTAAGTAAGTGAGTGAGTAAGTAAGTAAGTAAAGTAAGTAAGTAGGTAAGTAAGTAAGTGAGTGAGTAAGTAAGTAAGTAAAGTAAGTAAGTAAGTGAGTAAGTCGATCATTAGTAAGTGAGTAAGTAAGTAAATAATTAAGTAAGTGAGTAAGTAAGTAAGTAAGTGAGTGAGTGAGTAAGTAAGTAAGTGAGTGAGTGAGTAAGTAAGTAAGTAAGTAAGTGAGTGAGTAAGTAAGTAAGTAAAGTAAGTAAGTGAGTAAGTAAGTAAGTGAGTGAGTAAGTAAGTAAGTAAAGTAAGTAAGTAAGTGAGTAAGTCGATCATTAGTTTTAAGTTGCGTAATTGATGGGTTTTACAGGGCACTACTCTATGTGAACTTTGATTTTATGTTGTGATGAGAAAAATTAACAAAAAATATACTGATGTATTAAAAAAATTTTTCTGAACTTTATTATAATATTTATTATTGTTATCATTAATTTTAATTATATTCCATTTTTTTCAATAGTTCTATCATTATTTCCATCATCAAAATTACCCTCATTTTCATAACTTTTCCATATTTATTTTGTTACAATGTTCACTCCATCATTGCTGCCTATTGAAACCTGTGTCGCTGAGTCATTTCTCATAATGTTTGCCATTAGTGTATTTCCTTTTCAAATTTTCAGCAGAAGTTTTTATGTCTATGTTTTTAGGCTTTTGCCCAATGTATTTGTTTGTTTTTTCAAGATGAAAGAGGCTTTTTTATAGTGTTAGGATTCTGAGGTATGACTTCGAGAGAATGTTTTCTGCTGATTCTCGTTTTGAATTAACTGGGATCCATTTTCATTTTGTACAAAAAAATATTATTTGTTAAAATTATCAAAGTTTTTATCTCATGTTTGCTAATTTTTAATCGTACATCTTAAAATGGGAATTTCTTTATATTTGAATTAAAACTATAATTATAAATGTCTTATGGTAAGGTCTAGCTTCAGCAACTATTTTTCATAAGTCATACTTTCAAGGTATGAAAAATAATTTTTTTTTAGCGCAAAACTTAATTAGTTTCAAGCAAAACTAATTAATGGTTTTTATTGATTTTCTAATATATTTTCAGTCCGGCAATTTTTTAATTATACCTAATTTCCATTCTTTAATAATTCTCTTGTCTTCCAATGAGCCATTCAATTTTGCGACGTGAAGCTCTATTAAGTTAATGGATAAACACTGGAATGCAAGACTTTTATGATAAAATCACTCCAAAAAAATTTGAAGCCAATGAAAGCTGATTTTTTTACTCAAAAATATAATTGAAAAATATCGTGACAAAACGATAGAAATGTGGTACTGTTTTTAAAAAACAGATTTAGAAACATTTATGGGAGCTAATAAATAGTTTTTTTTTTCAAAAAAAAACTTAATTTCCAAATTTTTTAAAACCCATAAAAAACGTCGTTTTAATCAATTTGATTGATTTAATTTTAAATAGAAACTATTGTTTTTTTCATGAACTTTCTTAAAGCATTTAATACGACGTGACCTAGATACCAAAAACGATTTTGATTTGCTGTGAAGAAAAAAACGTAATGTGGTGTAAAAATATTATTGATGTATCGAAGGAGATTTATATTTATATATTATTCAAAATTTTTTAAAAAATTTTTTGTTTTTTTATTTTTTACGAAAAAATATTAAAAATGGTCTTAAATTTTATTTTTATCAGTGATAAAAGCTAAAATAATTTTCATTGCTATGTTAAGGAAACTAACAAACGAAAAGTGATCAAAAAGCTATTTTTTGTAATTAAACATTTGGAAACTAATAAATCAATTGATTAGAAATCGAATAATTTTAGAAATTGAACTTTATATATATTGGGTAGTTAAAAGTTAAACAAAAAAAAGAGCTAAACAAAAAAAAGTTAAACATATATTAAGCAGTTAAAAACCAATTAAGCACAAAAACACAGAAAAAAACACAGTCATCCCCCTTTGCAAGGTCAGTCTCCACATGGGAAACAATGATTTCAATACTGTTGTATTTCAAAAAGTCTCTCGCATGTGTTTTGCTGTTTATTTTTGCCATAAAAAATCCCTGATAAGACTGCTTTTTATCAGTATAATTTCTTTTTGTTACATTAATTCTTCGGGTATATAATTTTGTGTGAAAATAAAATAGAGTGGACCATGTGTAATTAGAAAATTAGTAAGAATAATAACTTAAATGAGAATAAAAATAAAATGTGAATATCAACAAAAAAATAAAGATTTGAATAATAAAAAAGTGAATAATAAAAATAATACCATAAATAAAAAAAAAATAATGAAATCATTGCGCGCATAGACCTTCAGAACTTATGAGCAATACAAGACAAAACGTAACACAACAAAACATGCAATATAGGGTTCAAAAAAACAAAAACAATACAAAAAAAAACAAAGAAAAAACACACAAACAACAAAACAGACAAAAGACAACAACAAGAAATACATACAAAACCACAAAAACACACACACAGCGACAAACAAATCCAATCAAAACTCACATCTTGTATTTCTGATTTACAGCATGCGTAGCTACCCAAAAAATTGTTTTTGCATTAAAAGTTTCACAATCCGCCACTCCCAACATGCATAAATGTCAGCATCCTCTTGCATAACACTGTTGATATCTATTGAGCTTTTCAATTGTTTCCGTAATTTTTGTTACAAATGTGTTCTTTTTTCAAATGGCTGTATTTTGAGAATTTCTCTATTTTTATTATTTTTATTGTTCAATTATTATTAATATTTTTTTTTCATATTGTCATTTTTATTGTTATTATTATTGTCATGTCCAGTTAAAGATTAATAAATACATTTTTGCTTTCAAAAGTGACAGATGCATAGAAATTAAACGTCAGAAACTTTTAAAATTCAAAAAAAAAAATGAAATTGTTTCACAAACTAAATCCAAAAAAATAAAATATTTAAAAGCTTCCACCTTCCACCATTTTTTAAATTAAACTCCCAATTGGGATTTCACCCAATTCTGAGGTGATGGTCCCAGCAAATCTATGGGCCCCAGAATTTTATGATTTCTCATAAAACTCAAATGTGTGAAGTTGTGTTAATTGCTTCTGGCGACGTTTGTTTAATGAGTTTTTTTTTTGAGATTCTGGCTTTATCAACTCAGCCGTGAAGAATGATTTTTTTTTGATGTGGTGATGGTGATGGTGATGGTGGTGGTGATGGTGGTGGTGGTGGTGGTGGTGGTGGTGGTGGTGGTGGTGGTGGTGGTGGTGGTGGTGGTGGTGGTGGTGGTGGTGGTGGTGGTGGTGGTGGTGGTGGTGGTAGTGGTAGTGGTAGCGATGATTGTGGTAAAAATGGTGGTTGTGGTAAAAATGATAATGACGACGACGATTTTGATGATGGTAATGATACCGAAGTGTGGATAATAAATGAGAACATTGTTACTGGAATAGAGAAATATGACTGTAATAAAAAAATTTATCATGAATCTTTTTATTCAATTATGATTTTTCTAATTCATTTTTTACAGTTTTTATTTTGCTCGCTTAAACCCCAAAAGGGCGTTTTTCATGACTGTTCGAAGTTTGTTCCAATTTTGAACTTTTATCTGTTGCCATAGTAATATCAATAAAACGGCTTCTCATACTTGAGAATGTTACGTTGTTAACGAAAAGCTTCGTATCTGAATAAACTTACTAGTGTTCTGAAATTATATTAAATTTGAACTGGTTATATATAATTTTTTTTATTCTTGTGTTTTCTTTAAATTCATTTTCTTCTTTAATATTATTCACCTAAATTTGATTTTTCAAATTTTCATTATTAGATCCTCATTTTTGATTGGTTTTTACTTTTAATATCTTTTTTATAGTTATATTATTTTATCATTTTGAAAATTTTTCAAACTTTTTACTTTTTTAGTGATTATTATTTTTTCATTTTTGTTATTTTTATTATTCTCTCCCTTATTGTTATTGTTCTTGTGTTTAATTCGAGGAGAAATCAGGTGGCAAACTCAACATAAAAGCCTCAGGTTGCCAAAATTATTATTATTATTATTATTATTATTATTATTATTATTATTATTATTATTATTATTATTATTATTATTATTATTATTATTATTATTATTATTATTAATATTATTATTATTATTATTATTATTAATATTATTATTATTATTATTATTATTATTATTATTATTATTATTATTATTATTATTAATATTATTATTATTATTATTATTATTATTATTATTATTTGTAGGACGCACAGTTTGCAAACTAGGTTTGCTGCAGAGGCGCTGCTCTAATCAGAAGGGCTATGAGAAAGAAATTTGGTTATAAAGATGCGTCTTTAAACGCTTGCGAAAGACGGAGATTAAGTGGAAGAGAGTTCTATAAGTGAGGGGCGATATGCGAGAAGGAGCGATATAAAAAAGAGTTAGAAGAGACAGGCTGATGCAGCCATAAACCAGAGTTCGAAGACCTGAGAGACTCAGGAGTCTGTCTAATGGAAAGACGGTCATATAAATAAGCCGGCTGATTAAAATATAAGGTGTTAGCGGTGAGCCATAGAAACTTGAACTGGGCTCTTAGTACGACCGGCAGCCAATGAAGGCGGTCGAGACAAGTGCGAGATGAAGAATAAATTTATTTTGACGATTTTTTTGATTTTTTTATTGAAAAATTGTCAAAAAATTACTTATAAAAATGGTTCTTAAAAATTTTACGTCACAGCCGTTGTGAGACTCTATCAAAGAAGCTCAAGATGGTTTAGATTTTATTTTATTTGAATAAAATGGAACGTGAAATGATTTTAAAAAAATTTTTCAAAATAAATTCCAAAAATCCGTTTTAGTTGGTTGCTTTTGTAGCTGGAAGACTTTTTTTTATATTTTTTTGAAAAAAACTCAAACGCAGACTTTCAGTGTTGTTTTAAAGATTTTTCGAGCAATAAACCTTTAGTTTTTGAGAATAAAAACAAAAAAAATGAAGTTTAGGGCTTGGAATACCTAATTTGATAAATAAATCGGCGATAAATGGGATTTCCATTAAAGTTGATTATTTATCCACCTTCTCCAGAGAGTTTAACGACTTTAAAGATGCAGATGATGTTTTAAAAAAATTTTTGTTTTGAAGTTGGTTTTGTAGAAGATTCAAACAAAGAGGTAATTTTGAAATCCAGAAAATGAGTATCAAAGCAAAAAAATAAACAAAGGGTGAGGAGCTTTTTTTTCATAAATAAAAAATTAATTTCTTTTTTATGTTTTCAAATGGTAAAAAAATTAATTGAAACAATTTTTTAGAAATTTTTTTGCAAAATTTACGATATTGTTTGGATTGCAGGAAAAAACTTGATTGAAAAAATAATTTTTCTGAATTTTGATCAAGTATTTTGTTGATTGGATAAAGGAAACACAACACGATAGAAGATTTAATTTGTTCTCGTAATTTTTATTCAAACATCTATGCAAAAATGACAAAAATTTGAGTTCAAAATAATTTTACACAAAAGTCATTGCAGCTTTAATTATTATAAGCTCTTTGATTCTTTTTTCGGTGGTAATCCAACGAATATATTATAAAATGAATTTTGCTTCTCGTATAAAATAAACTTTTATTATAGGAAACTTGATCACAGCTTTCATTAATGCAATGTTTGATATAACTTTTTATTGACATCTTATGTATGTTTTGTATAGTAATTAAACTTTAAAAACATCAATTGAGGATTCATACATTTATTTAAAACAAAAGCTAGAATTTTCGATAAGCATTTGCTAATGTTTCATAATAACGATTTTATAATTCGTCATAAATAAAAACACTCACTCACCTACAACACGCAGCAACCTTGGATGGGTAGTGACAGAAGAGAGAGAGGAACGTTCCTCTGAACCTTTTACTCATGCAGCAATACAACGCGAAGTTTATACCATTGTTGACCAGAGCCAGAATATCAAACAAGTCCCCAAGAGGAACATACAACAGGGGAAAAAAACTGCTATCGTAAGCCACCATTAACGATATTACACCTTGGGGCAGTTCTGTGAGCAGAAATAGCACTACTATAACGACCAGCATTGTGGTGGTTCGGGTGTGTTCTCGTTGTTTCTGCCTCATTCTCGATTGCATTCTGTCTCCGTTCTGGCTGTTGGTTTTGAGAGAATTTTTTGAGTCCATAAGTTTGGCCAATCTTTTTTTCTTTAAATTTGTGAAAAAAAACAAATTTCTGGAGTGTTGGCGGGCTTTAGAGATGGGTGAAATGCTGTTTTGGTGGCCATCTTGTTTGGGTAGATCTGGAGTTAGTTGTTGTATTTGATTTGGTGTTTGATTATCATCTTGAGGTAAAGTATTTTTCAACTTTCCCTCCACTGACCCTTCATTTGAGTGGCGAGTCGCAACACCATGCCCCGCTATGAAGAGTCTACTATGCATTGAAGTTTTTAACTTTTTGCACAAAAGCTTTTTACTTTTTTTGTGAGAGTGTCTCAACGTTTTCACCAGTAAAACCCCATAAATAATCATCAACAAACAAGGTATCAACTTAACAAGCATCGCTTGTACCCAGTAGTTTAAATGGTCCATTACTTCCATCCAGTCTAGAGAGCTTTCGCAAGTTGGTGCTTGGGTTGTTGATTGATTCAAGTCGGTTGTGAAGTTGTGTGTTTGTCTGAAGCTATCAGAACAATCTTTACTATAAGGCACAAGCTCGTATATAGGTTCAGAAGAAATATATGAACTGGCGTTGGTTTTCTGGATCTTTAAAGTTATATAGTTTGGAACAAGCACAAGAACAGAGCAAATATAAACAACATAAACGGCCAGTTTTGTTTTGCTCCAAGTCCCTTTCAACTTCCACAACGAATTGTCTTTACATGCCCTTGAAGTAGATTCACAGCGCGAGTTTTTTTTCTTTTTGATTCTCTCAAAACATGATGTGTTGCTAGAGTAGATGCTGTTGGTAAGATAGAAGTATCTAAAAGCTGAAAGGGTGACAGCGAGCCAGATGGAAACAGTATGGAAAGTAACACTGAAATTGACTTGCAAGAACAGAAACAACACCCATTTGTAAGTGTTGTGTGGAGGATGTTGGATATAGAAATGGATGGATATGGGGATGTAGGATAGCATGGTTAACAAATCAGCAATGGCTAATGCAGTCAGAAAATAGTTAGTTGGAGAAATCAGCTGTTTGCGGGTGAGAACGACGATGTTAAAAGAGTTGAGTAACACGCCTATGATGCACACTACCAAACTAATATAACCGTGACAAAGAGAGTATGTTTTGGCGAATGAGAGAATGGAGAGAAGGATGGGGCTGGTAAGGGTGGATGAGTTAAGTGGGGAATGAGGAGTTGTGTTTAAAAAACTCTCTGGGCTTGTATCTTCCATCTGTTTAAAAGTTCAGAGATTTAAAATTTATTTTTATTCATTTAATATGGGATTTAATGAAAAGTTCTCAAGGTCTGATGCTTGTTAAATATATCGCATGAGTGCATTTTTTTTTTGTCTCTAAATCTCTTTTTTACACTCGTTTTATATCTGTTTCAGTATTATTAGTTTTTCTGCAGTTTTTTAATCTCCAACAAATCTTTTAATTTTTTCAAACGATTTTTGGAATGAATCTAGTCAACCCTTATTATTTTCGTATAAATAACAATTAATAATTGGTTCTTTTTTTTTCTATCCATTTGTTTCAGTAGAAGAAAAATTGGAAATTTTCTTATTGATTATGCACTTGGATTCTCAAAATCATCCAGTCGAAGTGAAACTTTGAAATATCCTACTTGAGCTTTTAATTTTTCAAGTCTAGCATGAATATTCACAATGAAAACTCTTTTTTGAGTTCATTAAGAAATACTTTTCATTTGATAAGTTCTTGCGTTCCAAAATTGACATGACATTAATCTTAACACTCTTAACCTCGCATTCATATGAAGACTGGTTCTGAAGAAAACGTGCAGAAAAGTCTATTTTTAACTGCTCAAAATTAAAATTTTTTCTTTCTTTTTAGCTGCCCTAAAATCTAAAAAATATAGAAACCAACTTATCTTTATGCACATATCTTGACCTCATTTTCCTTATTCCACGTTTTTTTTTTGCCATTTGATTTTTATCGTTGACCTGAAAACTTGTAATGATTTAGAACAAGAAAAATTATTTCATCTATGCATTTGCAAGGCATGCTTTTTATATGAATTTGATACATTTACACCAAAAAATATAAATTAATTGACATTTTTCAAGCTGACGTTTTAAATATATTTACTATTAAAAACAACATAAGATGTCTGAAAAGAAAAAATGTAAAGTTCTTTATATTAAATACCTTATTTCACCTTTACACCCAAAATGTAAAAAAAAGTTACTAAAATCACAAAAAGTTTCCAAAGCAACATTAGCATCTGTTATACATGCCATGCCTCAGAGGGATGTGCTGAGAGTAGACAGTAAAACCATCTGAAACGCCAAAGCTATGAACCTTTTTTGTGTTCAAGACTTCAAATGTCTTCTAGCTCACCATGGGTTCAAAAGTTCAGTGAAAAAATTTTTTATTCTGTCTCATTTGGTTCAGAGTCTACACCGAGAAGAGTTTTTCCCAATTTTTTAAAAATTGATTGTGATGAAGTTTCATCGTTATATATTTTTCTGATATTTTTAGATTTTTTGCCAAATTTTTTCACAATAAAAAAAACGATATTTTTAATCAGCAAATAGCTTAAATTTGAAAGTCTCAAAGACTAAGTATCCGTTTTTTTGAATTCTTTTTAAGCTCTTTGTGAATTACATTGTAAATACTCAATAATTTAAGTTGAACTCACAAAAGCTTCGAGAAAATTCTCTTCAAATGTAAATTTTCTTTTTTTTCACACAATTCAATTAAACCTTTCCCATAACTTATCAAACGCTCTTTTCCAAGTTTTCAAAACTTCACATTCCGCAAGTTGAAATCAAATCAACGTCCAAGCATAATTATTTTTTATACTTTTATTCATTAGTTTATTTATTTAAATTTATATAGCGCGCTATTCACAAAATTAAAAATGCATTAAAGGCGCCTAGAGATACTAATATATTTTAGAAAATTTTTTTTCTATTAAAAAGCCTCCACATTGTAGAATAAACAAATTCTCATCCATTAATTTTTTTTGCACGTGTCAAGCTGCTAAAAAGTTAAATTTTATTGTGAAAAAAATAATTTAAGTTAATTTATCAAAAATAAAAAATTTAAAGCCTTCAATTCTTTTTCAAATTCATGCAAAATAAATTTATAACTTGAGGCTTTCAATGCAATTTGATGTTCTCTAACAAAGATTCGAAAGAAATATAAATAATAATGAAAATATTTCAAAAAGCTTTTGTAGGGGGTTTTCATCATTATTAAAAAAAATAAATAAATAAAATAATTTATACCCAAATAAATTCACATGAGAATAATACAATTATCTAGGAAGCTGATAGAATTTCGAACTGAACAAAATTATAAATTCAATTTCATTTTTTTTTTGCTACACTAGGATTATCTTTTTAGCAATCATTTCAATTGCTCTTATGTACTATAACTCAGTTTTTATTTATTCTAATTTCAAAAAAAATTTAATTTTAGTAGTTCAAAAAATTGAATAAGTTCTCAAAAGGTTGTGTGAGTGATAATATTGTGGTTAAAAATGTGCATAATCATTTGAAAGAGTGTGTGGGTGATAGTGTAGTAGTGATGTTTCAGTTCAAAGATTTGAATAACGACTCAGAATGATGTGATGGCGTGTTGGTTAGCAATGTGGCGTTAGCCATGACAGCCAAAAGTTGGGCCCAACCAAGTTATCACAAGGAACAATAAGCACTGGACTTGCCAGCCTTCAATGTAGGAGTGAGTCCATCTGAAGGTAATTTTTTTGTGTCGAAAATGATGTTTTATAGTTTGATAGGCATTTGGTCGTTCTACATGAGTTTCAGGTCCGTTTTGTGTTGTTTGCTGGCTCTCACCGCTCTAGACTCTTGTTTTCTCGTTATATTTTTGTATTTTCTTATGGTTTTATCGTATTTAAAAACACTTTTTATGATTTTTTTTACACTTTTATTTATTTTTTATTAAATTTCGTCAAAAAAAAATAAGAAAAATTTAGCTTTAACTTCATAAAAATGGCCCGCGTAGCTCAATGGGTAGAGCATTAGGTTACTCATCCAAAGGGTTTGGGTTCGCTTTCGTGCTTTTTTGAAAGTTAGAAGCTTTTTGGAGAATCATTTGCAATTAATCTTTTTAAGCGAACGTTCAAAATAAATGCACGTAATAAAACGCTATATAAATTTAATGGTTTTTCTACGTCACGTGAAAGACGTTAAGCAAATCTAATTTTTTCATCTTTTTCCTTTTTGTGAAGTTTTCTTTTCTTTTTTTTTTTTTAAAATTACCGATAAAACCTTCCAAGAGCTTCAATCATTTTGAATTGACTTGAAGCAAAATCTTTGAAGGGCTTTCCATAACTTTGAATGACAACTCAAAAATAACTCTCTTAGTTTTTAGCTTTCCAGGCTTCCAAAATCTGTTTTTACTTGACGCAATTACTTTAAGATTTCCAAGCAACAATTAGTTCCAAAATCCTCTAAACCACTTTGAAAGGAATTTTTTTTGTTTTTGTGTGAATCTTTTTAATTATTTTCCCAATAATTTTTGTTTCTATAGTTTTAGTCGAACTTTCAAGAACAGATACATGTTCATAATACTGTGAAATTAGCTCCAAATAGAGGAACATAAAAAATTTAATGATGATAAAGCTTTCTTCAGAAACATCTTGTTTCTTTGTTTTTAAATTCAATTTTTTTGGTTTTTATCGTAAAATGGAGAAAATTTAAAATTCATATATTTTTTTCAAAAAACTAAAATTTTCGAAAAATTCAACTTTGTCATAATTCATATATTAATGAATTATGACAAAGTTGAATTTTTTGAAGGTTATACATGCATCTAAAATTTCCTCATTTTACGATAAATCAAAAAAATGGAAAAATTTTGTTTTTGCAAACCGAAACGATGCAAATTAACAAAAAACCAAAATAGAAATTAATTTAATTTGTGCAGTATTTTGTTTGGATTAAAATTATTCAAAAACTAAATTAATATTTACAAAAAAACTAGTTCTGAGAAATAACTAAAATTTAAATGAGAACTGGTTTCGAAATATAAATAATGTTGCAGACTTGTATTGAAACACATAAGTCATCAAAATTCACTATTGGGTTAAAATGAGAAAACATTTATAATAGAAATAAATAAATAAATAAATGAAGAAACTATTATTAAAATTCAAATCGGTAACAAGTTTATCTATTTCCTATCTTTGTTGCTAAAAATAACAGTTTCAATACATTCATCAACAAAACAACCGTAAATGTACCAAAAACTCATTATAGCGTAAAATTTGAAAAAAAAAGAAAAAAATACCTTATAAAGCTCAAAAAGTAAGCATAAAATTGTTTAAATAATTAAAATCTTCACGCTTGTTAGCATAAAGAGCACTTAATAATGTAAGCTTGTCTCACCAAAAGCTTCGGGATTTGAGTTGTTATTTTATCGTTTTCTGCCCTCACCGTATTCTCAAAACTTATATTCCAACACTAGTTCTCTTTTACACTATTTGTTCAACCACTAGTTTTTTTGAATGGTTTCTTTTTCCCATGTTGATTTTTATCATTATTATTGAGATTTAAACTCTTCTATCTACAAAATTCTAAAGTGAATAACTTCAAAAATCCGGATCAACACTGATTAGTTTAAGAGAAAAACTCAAGTTGGTTTTAAAGAATATATTTGTTGATAGTTTATCCCTCATAATTAGCCGCTATTAAAATTGGATTGAAATTTATTCACAAAAGCTTTCGAGTGCAGAATAATTAAAGTTTTTTCTGCTTATTTGCTAAGGACTTTGCCTGGAAACACATGCATTTTCATACATGATGTTAACTCAGTTGGATGCTTGGAAGTAGCCATTAATATTTTGGTAAGGTTGAAAATATATAAAAATTTTTTACGTTTAGTTATATTAATTTAAATATGACGATTTGTTCAGTCCATGCTAGTATGGGAGCGGACGTGAAACGATGATAATGATGATGATGATGGTGGTGGTGGTGATGATGATGATGATGATGATGATGATGATGATGATGATGATGATGATGATGATGATGATGATGATGATGATGATGATGATGATGATGATGATGATGATGATGATGATGATGATGATGATGATGATGATGATGATGATGATGATGATGATGATGATGATGATGATGATGATGATGATGATGATGATGATGATGATGATGATGATGATGGTGATGATGATGACGGTGGTGATGATGATGATGAAGATGGTGATGATGATGAGGAGAAGGAGAATGATGATGACGATGATGGTTTAGTTTCAAGAGTTGTTTACACAGCTTAGATATAAAGTGAAATATTTCATGAATTAATTTATAATGGATATAGGTTAGAAATATCTTGTGTTTTCCCTAATTCAAGTTTTTTCTTCATTCTTTTCTAAAATGAGGCGAATTTTACTTACAAAATATTGATCGAAAAAAACTAAAATTTCAAATAAGTTCAATCCTATTATGAATCCCTATTTGTGGTCTTAGTTAAATTTATCTAAAAACTGCCTTTCTCTGAAGATTATGAAATTAATAAATATAATTATATAGAATATTTTAGATAAAGTTTTTCGAAAATCTATTTTTTTTTAACAAAAATTAAAAGGTATAGCCAAATATACAAGACTTCACAAAGTTCTATTTATAGAAAAAACAAAAAAAAACAAAATACATCCACATTAACTACAGATATTAATCAAATTTCCAACTAATTCAGTGATATTTATTAGCAAAAAAATTCTCAAGCAACTAATCTTCAACCATTATACCAACTCTCCTATCTCAACCATAAGTCTGGTAATGACATCGGCCTTTTGAGAGACGTCTGGTAATGACATCGGCCTTTTGAGAGACGTCTGATAATGACATCGGCCTTTTGAGAGACGTCTCAGTATATTTCCAACCATCAACTTTTTTAAGATTCCAATAGTTTTTGTAGTTTCTAATCAATAATTTTTCCATGCTTTTATATCAAAATTTAACATCGATCTCACCTTTTGATGTTGTTTCAACTGACCAGAGGAATTAAGTTACCAATATCTGTATTTGACACTGTATCTTCAGCATTATATACCTTCAACAGTGGTTATATACATAGATAATTTGTTATTATTGTTAGTTTATTGATTTTTATTGGAATAATATTCAATTAATTTTGAAAAAGTTTTGATATTTTCACATCCTAATGTTCTAATTTTATCAATTTGATAAATATTATTATTATTCAAAATATCACTCTTGATAATGTAAGTTCATCTTACGAAAAGCTTTGTGGAATAAAATAAACTCGTGAAAGTGTTTCCATTTGAATATCATTTATATATTTTTATTAATAACTTTAATACTTTAATACTTTCACTATTATCAGTCAATTAATTATTATTCAAATAACATTTAACCCTTATAGGTCCGATAGAAATAAGGTATTTTATGACATTAATCATATACTCTAACTACTATCTAAATTAAAACTCTTTTCAGTTATTAGTCTTTCCATAACACAAGCTCACCGTAGCAAAACACAGCCGACCACGCAGTCTCACCTTTAAATAAGCTTTCTCAATGCATGCTTTCCCTTAAGGTTAATGTTAGCCGATTCTTATTTTAATTGCTCCTAACCTCTTGTTAATTTTCGTACTTAAAATTTGTAGAGGGTTATCCGTCATTTTTATATTTGTATAAAATTAATTTAATATTTGTGGTGGTGGTGGTGGTGGTGGTGGTGGTGGTGATGATGATGATGATGATGATGATGATGATGATGATGATGATGATGATGATGATGATGATGATGATGATGATGATGATGATGATGATGATGATGATGATGATGATGATGATGATGATGATGATGATGATGATGATGATGATGATGATGATGATGATGATGATGATGATGATGATGATGATGATGATGATGATGATGATGATGATGATGATGATGATGATGATGATGATGATGATGATGATGATGATGATGCACCTCTTGCACCCATTTCTATTTTGAGGCATTCAATCTTACTTTCTAAGGTCGGTTTTCAGGTCGAGTCGATACTATATGGAAATTTTAAAAAAATTTGTTCAGCAAAGATTTTTATTTTACAATGAAACTAGCAGATATTTTTGGAAAGGTTTTTGAACATGTATCTTTCAAAAGAAACAAACACTAAGGTTTATTGAGAAACTTATTACACGAAGCTTTTTGTAAGAGTATCTTACATTATCACGTTTCTTGTCTGTGTTGATAATGCAAAATACTTTAACGAAAAGCTTTGTGTAATAAGTTTCTCAATAAACCTTAGTGTTAAGCTTTGTTAATGAAAATTTAACTTTGTGTTTTTCTAATTTACATTCAGCATTTAATCAACCAAGTAAGGCAAAAGTTTACACAAAATACTTCTTTAAATTATATGCTCGAAGTTTTCTTTTTTATAGATTTTACAAATTCATTTGTTTGAGGGGTATCAGATAAGATGAACATAGAAATTAGGATTTTGACGGCTTCATTTACCTAACCTCAGCATGTTAATCCACTCTCTTCTCTTTTTAACAAGATCACAAACAAACTAAAATAAATTTTTAATCTAGTGCCATGTAATTGGAGGTAAATTTTTTATTTAAAGGGCTCTTTCTTATAGGTCAAAGCGTTTGCAACTAATTTAATGTAGTGAAAACACTGGAACAGGCTAATTTTCGGCCCACATGGGATCGAACCCGTTAATTTTGGGATAATTAGTCTAATGCTCTACCAACTGAGCTATACAAACTTGGAAGTAATAAAGTCTTCGAGACCAGTTCGGTCTTGAGATCTATTCAAATAAAAAAACCAATGAAAAAAACTTGGGAATGTATAATTTAAAAACGATATTGCGGTCATAAATATGAGCAATTAATTCAAAACTCCATCTTGTGGGTTATTTCTTACTAAAACTCAAACGAATTAAATCTCTTTTATACTGCTTTCTTGTTTCTAATTAAAATAATTATGTCTAACGTATCATTATGGGTTCTGTTTAGCAGAACTTTTCTTGCTTTGTTGTTAAATCAAAGGTGGCCTCATTTCGGCTTACAGTTTCAAACAAAAGTTGGCATAAATATAATTTTGTAGTTATAATTTAAGCATTTCATGACTTATTTTATTTTTATTTTTTTTATTTTTCTCGGCATCTGCACAGCTAAGCAATTTCTTTAATAACTTTACCCTTAAATTCCATCTTGTACTCATGAAGACTAATGATTCTCCAAACAGCAAACCCTTTTGGAAATCACCTCATTTTGAGTTTAAAAACTAAAATTGTTTTTGAAGTTTGCCAAAGTTTTGAGAGCTATTTGAGGAGTAATATACTCTCACATGTAAAGCTTTTGGATTGTTTGCCTTCAACAAACTTAATTTGGTTTTTAATAGTAGTTGTTATAATTTATGTATGTGTTTAAATCAGTCATCAGTCGCCCGAAATTGGGGTTTCGGTAGGGAAAAAGGTTAGTTTCACATGGCGTCTTGTGTGCCGAAAATAATTTAAAACAAAACTGTGAAAACATCATTTTTTTATTATATTTGTACCTCCACTTGATAATGTAAGTTCATCTTACAAAAAGCTTCGTGGAATAAAATAAACTCCTAAAAGTGTTTTCATTTGAATATTCAACATCATTTTTGTTTTTCAAAAGAAAACCTACAAAAAAAGTAATTGAAATTAAGCCATTTCAAAAGTTCATAAGTACCATAATCAACACCTGTTCCACAGTGTGTTTTCGCAACATTAAATTTGTAGCAAGCTCTTTGATCTATAAGGAAAAGCGCTTTATAATACCGCATTACAACAACGGCCAAAAAAGATGAAAATTAAGTCAAAAACCCCATTATTTGTAAAACTAAAAATAATTTTCTAAGAAACCTTTTAAAAACTTGAATTGATATTCAAGGTAGTATTTAATTTTACTTCAAGAGTTTCGCGCCAATTTACTTTTCGCAGACGATTATTGGTGATACAATTTTAATAGAAAACCATTCATTAGATGCCCCAATTTGGTGTTCACGTGAGAAATTGGGGTCATTTGAGCAAGTAAGTACGTGTAATTTTAATATTAAAAAAAAATTTTTTTTCAACTGATCTTCAAAAAACTTTTCAAAATTTATTCTACATAGAAATAATGTTTCCATGCTACCCAACGTCAAGATAGTGACCTGAACACGATATTTATTATTGAAAGACTTTGTCAAATGTGCCTGATGCCCCTATATAACTGATGCTATTTGACTTAAGGTCATTTGAGCTCCTTTCATGTGGAACTCACAAACCACCGCATTCATTTTACATGGGTTCTTTCAAAATATTTTTTCGATGACTTTTTTTAATGTTTTTACTACTATTTTATTTTATGTAAAAAAAATTTTATTTATATTAAAATTCGTTTTATTGGTGCATATGGTTAGATACACATTTATGTACGATTATTAAATAATCCTTTTAATGAAAAATAACTACTTATATGGATGTTTTTTAATTCTCAGTTAAAACTTTCCAATTAATTCTATTTATTTTCAATTTCAAATTTATATTGGACAAAATTCAATTTAATTATTTCATGCAATATTATTAACTATATATAAAAAATTTCTTAACTGAATTAATTAATCTGTGATTTTAATACTTACCAAAATAATTTCAATTGAATTTCTGATTTACAACAAATGTTTGGAAGTTTATTTTTCAAAAAAACTCAAATTTTTCCTATACATTTAGTAGGTATTTAAACAGATATTTAAATATATTTAAATATATGTATTTATTTAAAAATATTAAATATATATTTTAATATATATTCATTCAAATATATTCATGTATATATATTTATATATTTGGATGCATTTGAATATATATATTCAAATGCATCCAAATATATATTCAGGTATGTATGAATATATATGTTTAAATAAATATATGTTCAAATATATTTTAATATATTCAAATATATATTTATTTAAATATATTTGAAAAAAATTTATTTGGAACAATTAAGAATAAGATAGTAAAATTTTTAATAAAGTTACTAAAAATAGCATTGGTTTATAGGCGTGGTTAGAAGATGGCATATTTTTGCTAATTTTAGATTATATAATACAGATTAATACAGACAGACTTGATAAAAAACAAAAAGACATAATAAAAGACAAAAAAACTTTAAATTAAAAAATGTAAAAATAACATTAAACAAACATAAAAACAAACAAACATACTAATAAACATACAGACAGGCATTCAAACATAATAACAGACATACATAAAGATAGACTAAAACATATTAATAGACATACAAACAGCCATACTAAAAAAAAAAAAACCATTTCTTCAAAACATTTTATCCTCTAGCACATCAAAGTAGTGTTTCAAAAAAATTTTCTCGTATTCCAACTCAGAATGAAACATAGCTTCCAATCTAATTCATCGATGAAATGCCAGTTGCTTGGGAAAAGTCACTCACAAAAAATACAGTTTCAAGAGAAAAATCCTGTAAAAAAAAAGCAGAAAAATAAAAAAAGCTTAAAAAAAATGATGAAAAGTGATAAAATTAGAACAAGAAATACTGCGTGGTAAATTGTTTGAGCGAAGTCATGACAGGGGATATAAATCAGGCGATAATGAATGTACAAGCACTAGGGCTTGTTGAACGACCAAGGATTTTTTAGTAGTGTCTGTTTCAACAAGTACTGAATGAAAGAAAAAATTCATGTGAATGCATGGTGGAAATAATAAGAATAATAAAAATGAATAATAAGAGTGTTGCGAATAGTAAAATAAATAAAGAATAAAAACAATAAAAAATAAGAATAATAAAAAATAAGAATAATAAAAAATTATCCAACTCAACAAATCCTTCAAGTCCTTCAAAGAAGTTTCACCTTTTCCTTCATTTTTTTCTCCACAACCTTCTCCACAGTTTTCAATGAGCGGAATCAATACATCAAAAATACTAATTTTTTTCTTTTTATTTTTTTTATTTTTTTTTTTATTTGTTTATTATTCATTTTATGATTTTTTTATTCTCAAGCAATTTTTTCGCTTTTATTTTGAAAGCTTGATATAGTTTTCATCTTCCTCCTAGGGTGAAGACACAGTAAAAGCAATACAAGTTGTCAGTTATGATAGACTCATGGATGCCTGTTGAAAGCATTTGAAAATATAAAAAATATTTCAAAATCATCAAAGAGCCTTTATTAAATCATTTTCAAGAATTGAACTTTATTTTTGATGAAGTTTCCAAACTTAAAGTTCAGCAGTTATATGTTACAAATTGACAATATTAGTTTTAGATATTTTTCCTATAATATATTATCTTTTGTGTTTTTTTTTCCTCTTGTTGATAAAAGATCGCAGTTGTGTGGGAAATAAAATGGATTAAGTTTATTTTTTCCAAACAGTTCCAACATTTTGAACGGTGTGTCCCAAGCCGGGATTTGAAACTGGTAACTTTGGTTTGTTTTTTGGGTTCTGGAAATTAATGTTTTACCAGTTGAGCTATTCAATTTTTATGTAAAAATTCAATCAAAATCTTCAAATTTCAATTTTTTCCCAATAACTAAATTTTAGAATTAATTTGACGTCAATTTGGTTTTTAATACATTATATAAGAGAGCCAAAGTATCTTAATTTTCCATATATAAGGTCTTATCATGAAACGTTAGCTAACGATAAGACAATGTTACCCAAGAGTTATGACTATTTTTGCTGGCATGATGAATGTGATAAAATCTCATAACCAACGCCAACATTCTTTGAATAAGTATAAATTATATAACGCTTTTTATCGTTTAGCCTCCAACGTTTTCTTAGCCCTAAGTATACACTAGGCACACATTCAAGGCATTATTATACTTATAACTATCATGTTGTTAGGTCACTTAGTTGATTAGTCTACTGATTTATGTACAGTACCAATTGTCTTTTAATGTAAACTGCTTTATATATATATTTCACTACAATTAAAATGTTTTATAATAGCAAAAAGAAAATAGCTTCAAAACTACAAGTTTTATGGAGGTAGCTCTTGAGATAGTTGGTTGTTTATAAGAAATATTGGAGAGTTTTTTTGCTAATCGATAGACTAAAAAAGGTTGCTTTAAAAGCCTTTTCTTTGGGGAAAAGTTATTTGAAAAACTGGATTTTAAAGTTGATCTTTGGTGCGATAGAAACCAAAAAATGTGAGAAGCTCTCAATAGTTTTGGAAGCAATGCTTGTTGTATTGTAAGCGTTTGAAAAGGCAACTTGGTATCACCAGCATCCTTTTGTAAAGCTATCTAGAACTTCTAGTTTTTGATTTTTAATAAATTCAAAAAAGTTTCAAAAAAATGCATTGAAAATATTTGTAAAATATTTTTAAAAATAAAATAAAATAAAATTTAATACAAAAAATAGTATCAAAATAAACAAATGAAAAAATAAATAGTCTTTTGAATATATAATGTAATCAATTGCATTTAGAAATAATATATCAATGAATTTCACGTCAAAGCAAAAAACGGCATGATGACGTAGTGTTCAAAGGTTATCTTGATGAGAAAAAAGTCCAAAGAAAATGAATTGACGATTTTTGGGACATTTTACGTTATATAATGATTAAAAATGAATTCTTATATGGAAAACTTTGCAAACATCAAAGCGTGAGAAGCTTCAAGGGGTATACAGAAAAACATAAGCTAGCATTATCGATAAATATAGACCTAACCTAAAACGTTGGCATGTGTTAAATAAAGAAATATAATTTTAAAAAATTAACAAAAATAAATAAATAAATTGATTGTCAAAGAATAAATGAAATAAAATAAAATAAGTTGATGATAATGAAATCTATGAAAGTGTATATATGAATAAATGAATAAATAAAATTTGAATAAATAATAATTTAAACGGTTAAACAAATATATTAATTCAAAATAATTAAACTTTATATATAAACAATTTTAAAAAATAAATAAAAATTAAATATATTTAAAAATAAATTTGAATTAATATATAATATATTTTATTTATGACGTAAATATGACGTTATTTATGACGTTTATATAAATAAATATAATATAGAATCAAAAACTTATAAATTGTACTCTGTAGTTTCTTAACAAATTTTTTTGATATTTTTTTGGTCTTTCTTTTTCCGGTATACACAAAGATGTCTACGGTTAGACCATTGACCAAAAGAAGGTTCGAAAAGAAAAGGAACAAGAAGTTCATTAGACACCAATCTGACAGATATGTGAAAGTCAAGCAAGCATGGAGAAAGCCCAATAGTATTGATAACAGAGTAAGAAGGCGTTTCAAAGGACAATTCCTTATGCCAAAACGAGGCATGTCTGTCCTGATGGATTCAAAAAAGTCTTTTTACACAATATTAAGGAACTGGAAGTCTTGTTAATGCAAAACAGAGTTTTTGCTGCCAAAATAGCAAGTGGTGTGTCAAGTAGGTCAAGAAAAAAATTGGTAGAAAGAGGCCAACAATTGAACCTCAATGTCACTAACCCACATGCTCGTCTCAGAACTTAAGAAAATGAATAGACTGTGTTTTTGATCGATGTTGAATCTTTATTGACTGATTTATTTATAATTCTGTCAATAAAATCCAAGTTAAACGATAAAAAAAAATATCCTCGTTGTTTTATTGTTATGTTTCTGTGTTTCTTCAGTTATTAATCAAAAAGTTAAGCGCTTTTTTTAAAATAAATATTAATTAAAAATTTTTTTTTCTCAAATATAGCAAAAAATTTTTTATATTTTTATTATTTTTTAATTCACATAAAAATTATTTTTGTTTCTATGATTTTAGAACTATGAAGAAAAAAAATGCAATTCCATTTTTCAATTCAACAAAACAAAAAACTTGAATTACAACGTCATTCGAAAATTATTTATAGTTAAAAGTTTTTGAGGCTCATACCTTGCTGCCCTCAACGCCATTTGAATGGAGTTTTGAAGGTGAGCTAGTATAAGGGAAGCTTTATAGAAAATATTTCGTTTTCTAGCTTCAAGTGTTACGAGGATGCATAAGGTCATGGAGTCAGGTTATTTTTTGAAAAAAATTTCAAGTTTAATTTTTTTGCAGAGTTGAATGAGTTAAAATAATCATCGAAATTGTTTAGCTTAGTTGGTAGAGCATAAGACTGATTAACTTCAAGATACTTGGTTCGATCCCGCGTGGGCCGACAATTAGCACCTGCTCCACAGTGTGTTTTCGCAACATTAAATTTGTAGCAAGCGCTTTGATCTATAAGGAAAAGCGCTTTATAAATACCGCATTACATTACATTGAAATATTTCAAAACTCTCAGTGAAAAATTAGAACTTGAGAATTTGAGTAGAAATAGTTAAAAAAAGTTGTTCTTTCTCATTTTTATTAAATGTCAACACGGGGTAGCGCCCTGTAGCAGCCATCAATTGCACAACTGAAACCCCAATTAAAAACGACCCAACGGTCGACTAACTTACGCATTACATTATTATTATTATTATTATTATTATTATTATTATTTTTATTTGTAGGGCGCGCAGTTTGCAAACTAGATTTGCTGCAGAGGCGCTGTTCTAATCCGAAGGGCTATGAGAAAGAAATTTGGCTATAAAGATGCATTTTTAGTTTTGTTTTTGAGTTTAAAAATTTTTTTTATTTGAATTTTTTTCTCAAAAAAGTTTTTCTTTATTTTTCAAATATTACTTTCGATTTTCACAATATTTTTGATTTTTTTGCTATCTATCAATTTTGCTCGTCAAAATAATAAATGAATTTGAGGTGATAAATAATGAATTAATCAATCAAAAAAGATTAATAAATCAATTAAATAAAACAAAAATAAGTCAAATTGACAATGAAAAAACAATGATAATAAATTTGAAAAGTAAAAACTTAAAAAGGAATGGTTGACCGGAAAATATGAAGATTAATGAATATAAGATCAAATGGAGCCAAAAATAATAATAAAAAGGATAAAATAGGAGAGAAAAAAATTATTTTTTATATTTATATGTTTCATATAGCGTTCAAAAACTAGGTTTTCTAGAGGTACTTGATACAATTTCAATTAACTTATTTTGTATTTATTTTATTTCCTTCTTATTTATTTTTTTTTAAATTAATTTTTTTTTTTTATTTTTTTTTTTATTATTATTATTATTGAATATTTATTTGCCATACTTACTGCTATTAACTCCACAAATTGCTTCCTATGTGTGTGAAAAAAAAAGAAAAATAATAAATAGACGAAGAAAGTGACTTACCATGTCTTATCAAATATTCAAGCGTGAATAAATGGATATAATGAAAAATCAAAGTGAGGATTGGAAGAAAAACAAAAATTGTTGGAAAAAATGAATCTAAGAATTTGTTGGAAAAAATTTACTTTTTAAACGAGGTTAAAGTGAAATTGGAAAAAATGAATTATATGAAAAAGGGGTGAAGTTCATTGAAAACAAGAAATGATAAGTTTTTTACTAAAATAAATGTATTTTAAAAACTTAATAAAAAATTGAAATAAAAAGTAAAAATTAAAATTGATTAGTTAATAAAAAGTCACTGAATTTAATGAAAAAATAAATTAAAATTATAAAAATGAAATAGTTGCAGTCAAAAATTCAAAAAACTCCCCAAACCCTTCGACCAATTTTCAACAAAAAGACTCCCACCACTCAATAATGACAGTTTTTCAAAGCAAGTGCAAATCGATGTTTCTAAACGGCTTTTCTAAAAAAACAACTGCCAGTGCAACTACAAGCCAGAAAAACTACTAATATATAATTAATTAAATTTGAATATATATTTTTTTGATGAGTTATATTTTGTAGTTGTTTACTTTGCAAGTTATATCGTTCATTGCTAGTGAGTTGGCGCAGCTGATTTTCAAAATCTCTTGCTGTAAAAAAGCTTGGAGGAGAATTTTTCTTTATTTTAGATGCCCGCGCCCATAAACTTTGAAACAAAGAGAATTGAGAATTGGGGTATAAATATAAACGATGAAAATGACGGATAAAACATGGAGGGTAAAAATGAACGATAAAAGATTTAAGAAAATGAACGATAAAACATAAACAAAAGCAAATGGGCGATATAAAATAAGCAAAGAAAAATAACATCAAAATTACTTCAAATCAGTATTTGTAAAATTAAGAAAACATCATCAACCATTATAATCATATATATTATTTTAAATTAATATTTTTTTTAATTTATTGTTATTTTTGATATTATTATGGCTATTTTACCAGCAATTTTGCTATTAGTATCACCCCATTGATCCTCTTATTACCACAACAAGCTCTCAACGATAATATATTTATAATTACATAACAAAGATATATAAGTTACATTCGTTTTTATATTATGTTAATCAAATTGATGTTTTTTATTATACCATAGAATTTCACCCACGATATAAAACCCAAGAGAGCACAGATAAATATTAAAAACAACACCATATCCTCGCCTCATTATTTTTTATATTTTTTTAAGTAACAAACACGTGATTCCATGTTTAAAAAAAAACAATTAGATTGTAATAAAGATATAAATCAGTCAAAATATTTGAATTAATCAAGCTATTAAAGTTTTTTCCAAAAACATGCTCATTCAACCAAACTAAAATGCAAAAAACACATCAGCTTAACAACGTCTTTAAGTTTGTATACTTGATAATGTGAGTTCAAATTACGAAAAGCTTCGTATTATTATTCAGTTAATAAAAGTGTCGGATTCAAATTATATCAGCTAAGTTTTCTACAAAAATACAGTCATAAACTATCTTACCAATGAGTCTTCAAACTTTTGAGCGCTTCTGAAGAGAATTATATTCGTGAATTGTGCGCTATAAAAATTTTAATAATAAAAATAATTATCAAACCCCATCATAAGCCATCAGTATTAATTAGCTCACAAAAACAGAGGTATATTGGTTAAAAAAAGCAAGTTGGGTGCAGATTACTCAACATATTGAATCTTTTAAGGTTCACTTCTCACACTTGAAACTGCGAGCTTTCTAATCAATGCAGTTTTTTTTAATTATAATTTATTATGCTTGGTCTTTTTTATTTTTTTCTTGTTTCATATCGTATTTAGACCCTGCTTTAATTAGTTTTTTGTATAATTATTAAATACACCTATAAAAGCTTTTTTTTTGTAATTAAAAATATATTTCTTGATAATGTAAGATACTCTTACGAAAAGCTTCGTGTATTAAGTTTCTCAATAAACCTTAGTATTTGTTTCTATTATATTGATTTTCGGCTATTTTACGCCAAAAATATATTTTTTAAATTTTCTCTTCAAATTGTAAATAAAACGTGTTTTGAAGTTTTTTTGTTTCAAACAAATACAATTTCCAAATCTCTCTCTTTTATAATGCACTCAACTACAGTTTTAAAATCCCATGTCTTAATCAACTTTACCTTAATCGCAGCAGACGTTCTTTGACTAAATAGCAATGAAGCGAGTTTTTAAAAAATTCTACAGACTTTAGTTAAGCTTTCCCGTCATTTCACATATCAAGCCACCATGCTTGGTAAGGCATTCAAATACCAAAGAATGTTCCGTAGGATTAGTTTGATCTTTGAATTCAAATCTAGGTTGTATTAGGCTTTTATTAACTAAATGATGAAAATTTCTTATTAAATGCAAGCAGAAAATAGAGAATTTAACAATATTTTTGACTTCAAACATTTTTTATTGAAAATTTTTAAAAATTTAATGATGAAAAAAAAACAAAATAATTGAATAAAGATAAAAATAAATATTTGATATTTAAATAAAATTATCGATTTAACAAGAAAATCCAAATTTTAAAAAAATAGAATAATATGAAAAATATAATTTATAGAGCAAAATATGAACAAAACAAACAATGTATAATTGAAAATTCATAACTAAACCCAGAATCTTACAATCAAACTCACATAATAAGATCAATCAACAATTGAATCTTCTTTCTATCCTATTTCTTTGAGACCTTGAAAATCTGCTTCTATAAGCAGTTTATGGCAGAGCGCCTCTAAACGATGCGTAAGAGGCGCTATTCATGATTTTCATTCTACATTTCTTCAAATAAATGAATTATGACAAAGTTGAATTTGTCGAAAACTTAAGTTGAATAATAATACGAGGGCCAGAAGCTTTCTTAAACAGAATAAAACGAAACAAAAATGTTATTATTAGAAGATAATCGCCATTTTTATGCAAAAATTTAACTGACACTTATCAAACACTTGAAAAATTTAAAAAAAAAAGAAAAATATCGAATGAAAATTATTATAACCATCATTCTAAAAAATGAAATTTGGATAAATTTAAAAAAAAAAACAATTTAAATTAAAAATAATTTAAATTTATTTAATTGAATTCAAAAAATTTTTTTAATTTAATTAAATAAACTTTGTTTTTTTCATTTCAAAACAAAGTTAAAATTGGAGCAAAACTTAATTTTAAAAATATATTCTCCCACCCTTAAGTACCTAGCTTCCCTTTAAACACACTGTTTCAGAGCTTCAAAGCACCGATTGGCCTATAAGCAGATAATCACACGGTAGTTGATTGATGGTTGTGGTTGTGCTCAAGGTCTGGTATTATTATTTAAAAAATATGGTTTACTTGGTGGAGATACTGGTAGATATATTGCCCTATTGAATATAATACAACAAGAATAAAGTGGTTGTTGAATTTATTTGTGTATAAAAATAATTTAATTATGAGAAATAGAGCTTTTTGATTTT
>OZ038325.1:1924472-2122780 GCA_964035795.1 Pterobdella sp. o SKG-2022 | reverse complement strand
AAAGATAGCATATAATTGAATATCTTCAGCTTATCTCCAATTCTAATTTTCAAAGTTTTTTCATGCTCTCAAATCATTTTCATTTTTAAACAAAACTTCAAAAAATTATTTCCAAACTTTCAAAACATTCGATAGAGGGACCTAACAATATGAGAAGATATATAGACTGCATTGGTACAATAGAAACCCCCCTAGAACGCATTTAAAACAGTTAAAAATCTCAGTTAAATTTTATCAACGCCAGCTGTATACCTCACTACTCGTCACACCAGAGAAGAGTTGGAACAGACATTGGGATAACTAGAGAATGTTGCATTGATAACAAAAAGCTTTGTATTGTTAATAAAAGCCATTAGTGTTCTTTAAAAAATACAAGAAAATTTTTATATTAGTAAAATATAAAGGGTGTGTACATAGTATGTACTATAACTATCACCAAAAGTGTGGAAAAAGCTTTTTTTTGCAATAGATATTATGGTTTGCATTATTATTATTATTATTATTATTATTATTATTATTATTATTATTATTATTATTATTATTATTATTATTATTATTATTATTATTATTATTATTATTATTATTATTATTATTATTATTATTATTTTCATTATTAGTATTATTATTATTGATGTTGTTATTATTATTATTATTATTATTGATGTTATTATTATTATTATTATTATTATTATTATTATTATTATTATTTTTGTTATTATTATTATCATCATCATCATCATTATTATTATTATCATTATTATTAGTATTATTATTAAAAATATTATTTTATTATACTAACAATTTTTTTTATTTTTTTATTATTATTATCATTTTATTATTTTATTATTATTATTTATATTAATTATTATTTTTTTTTATTATTTCATTATTATTATTTTTCATTATTCTTATTACTCAACAGGTAATATACTTTCTTAGGATCACCGTTATAACTCTCAGTAAGAAGAAGGTATCTGGCGTTTGAAAACCTTCATTTTAGAGCATAACTAATGAATTCACAAGACATCAGAAGGCTGAGAGGATTTCTAAATATTTGTGTATAATCCTTTCCATTTTTGTGTTTTCATATGTTTTTTGCTGTTCATAACCTTATTTATATGAATATAAAAAGTTAACTTCTACTTGAATCGCCATTTCAATTTAAACTAAACTTTATTAGTTTTATGAGATTTTTGACCACTTTTTAATTTTTTTTAACCAAACTACTCAACTTTCCAATAACTTTCCAACCTTGCATTCAGTTCAAATTTTTATAGAGGTTATGATGAATCTACATTAAATGAATATGTATGTGTTTTAATGTTTAAATATCTTATTTATAATATTTAAATGGTTGCAACAAATCAAAAAGTGTTTGCAACATATTAGTGGTTGCAACAAATTAAAAAATGTTTGAAAAAAATTAAAAAGTGGTTGCAACAAATTAAAAAGTGGTTGCAACAAAGTAAGAAATGGTAGCAACAAATTAAAAAACAGTTGCAACATTCGGTTCGACTCAATTTTAAATCGTTGCACCAAAATTAAAACTATTCAAAATAATGAGAGAAAAATTTAAAAACTAATAGCGATCAAATTAATAAAAAAACTACTAAAAAAAATCATCAAAAATAACAAAACAATAAAAACACCCCTGCCTACCAACCCTCAAGCCAGTTATGCCTTAAGATGCTCAAACACTCACTTGCTTCGGAATATCGTCAGATTTGAGTTTTGGTGTGCTCCTATGTGTTTTTAAGCGTACTTCGGTGAGAAAAATCGACGTTTTTTTTCGAATGGGTAGTATGAAAGTTAGTCACAACTATTTGCTTTTCATTGAATAGTTTTTTTTGATATTTCTAAAAGATTTTCAATTTTATACAACAACATAAACACATTTTAAGTTCACTTCTAAAAAAATAACTTTTTAAAAACTCAATTTTTTTCTCCGCAGACAAAACAACACCCCCATAAATTTTATGGGTCTCAAAGAGGCTTCTACTGGTTGCTTAAAGGCCTTTTAGTTACTCTTTATGATACCAATGCTGCGGAAAAATAGTGATTATTGTTTAATAAAAATAAAAAATAATAATGAATAATAATAAAAATAATACAAAAAAAAAATAATTTAAAAAATCAAAATTCTTCACTACTATCTTTCATGAATATTCATTCATGTTCCAGTTATGAAAATCTAATTAGATATTCATAAAAAATTATACAGAATTGAGCATAATATATGACTGGAATACATCATTCAAGTTATGAAGTATGCCTAACACTTGCAATAAACATTTATTCAAACTATGTGAATATATAATTAGTATATATGAATACATAAATAGAGTATTTGAATATCTAATTAGAGCCTTTTTAGCATGAATTTAAAGCTCTCCAAAGGATATTTGTGTTTATAATAAAAAACTATGGTTGTTATGATTTGCTTTCAATGCACTTTTCTCCATTCATCAATTTATTTACCTATTCAATCATTCATGCACATTCCCCCATCCACTCATTCGTGCATAATTATCCCGCAAATTCCTTCATCATCCATCCGTCAATTCTTTTAAATTTCATGCATTCATGCATCATTTCTTCACCATACATTTATGCATGCACAATTCATTCATCCATTCATCACTATTCACGCATGCATTCACTTTGAAGCCCCATCTTCTCTCTTAAAACCACAAGATATTATTAAAGAAATAATAAAAATATAGATTGAAAGTTTTAAAGACAAATAAATCAAAAATTATTATTACTGAACTCATGAAAACAAAAAATGTCTCTAAAAGAAAAAAAAGAAAGTAATAAACACCCAATTAATATATAACTAAACTAAAAATTATAAATGAATTTCTTAATAAATATAAAATCGAGCTAAAAATAGAATAATGAATAAAAAAACATAAAATGGATAAAAAAGCAAAAAACATATAATTTCAAAGTTAAAAATGAAGAAAGCCAAAAGTGAAAAAGTAAATACAGAATCCAACCACTAAAGGGCTGAATATTCTTATAACTACCTTCAATTTTTTCTATTTTGTCGTCATTAAGCGCATCATTATTATTTTTATTATTATTATTATTGTTATTTATTTTTATCATTATTTTTTGATTTTTTTAAAAATTTCTCAAAAATAATATTTTGAGGTTTTTCAAAAGCAGACAACCAGCTTCAAGCCTTTAACATTCTAATCTATTTTATCCCCATTCAGCAGTGATGGAAGCTTTGAGAAGTTTTAAAATATCCGTCACAAAATTCAAAAAAATTCAATAAAATAAGTCAACTCTAACTGGGGTTTTGATAAACAAAAACCAATAATTATAATAATAATAATAATAATAATAATAATACAACTGAATTCAATTTTCTTGGTTTTTATCGTAAAATAGGGAAGCTTTTAGATAAAAACTTTAGATAAAATATATGTATCTAAATTTCCCTCATTTTACGGTAAAAATGAAGAAAATTGAATTTAAAAAAAAAATTTAATTAAATATTTCTATAAAAAATACAACTGAATATATAATAAGTATATACATAGAAGAAACCAGCCAAAGTTGCACACAATCATAAGCACTGGCATAAGTTGGGACCAAACCTTCCTTCTATCCAGATAAGGGCCCTAGCATTTTCTTTATATCCGTTTATGTATTATAGTTATTCTTGCTATTGTTGATAGCATTATTATTATTATTATTATTATTATTATTATTATTATTATTATTATTATTATTATTATTATTATTATTATTATTATTATCATTATTATTATTATTATTATTATTATTTCTAATTTTATTATGCTTTTTGTTATACATATTTGTTTGAGTAATATTATTATTATTGTTGTTGTTGTTATTGTTATTTATTGTTATTATTACTATTATTTTTACTATTACTAGTTGTAGTATTATTGGTATTCTTATGTACATACTCGTTCATATATTTTATAACGAAATTAAAAGCATCTATCAAGATATCTTTGTGTGTTTAGGATACAATCAATTTAGGAATTTGATTTTAACAGTCTGAATTGCAGAAGATTCTGGGCCAAATTCAGTGTTTTAATTAATATTAATTTTATTAATAATAATATTATTATTATTATTATTTTCATTTTTAAAGATTCAAAATCATTAACTTTCCAACCAATTAAATCTTTCAAAATTTGAGGCCACAAAATAATGTATTTTCTACCTATGTCAAAACTGGCACACTGCACCACACCTCGGACATTAAACAGCTTGATGGTTTATGGTCTGTGGTTGTTATACAGTTAAGTATCTGATCAGGTTTTTATAAACAGGTTTATTTCTCACTCAACTTTGTGCTCAAACTATCTTGACACGCATCTTTTATGGATTCCAACATTTGAGCATTTTGTTTTATACCATCTCAACTTAGTTATGCTCAAATGAGTTTAATTTTTCCAAATGTAATGCGGTATCCATTAAGCGCTTTTCCTTATAGATCAAAGCGCTTGCTACAAATTTAATGTAGCAAAAACACATTGTGGAACAGGTGCTGATTGTCGGCTTACGCAGAATCGAACCCGGTAACTTTAGATAATTAGTCGAATGCTCAACCATGAAGCTATGGGGCCCGACGTCATAAAGTCTAAAAACATTGGTCACTGCATTTTTTTTGAATTCTCTTGAAACATTGACGTCTGAAAATTTTTTTTATCGCCTGTTCCTCCATTTTGAATTACTTCTCCATCAGTTGAGTCTTTAATACTTTCAAACCTTATTGAAGAAGAAAATAAACACAAAGCATTTAATAATTCAACTTCCAAAGCTTTTCTGTAGGACAAACTTACATTATCCAAGCCATGTTTATTATTGCATTTCTCCATTCCACGCCACTTGAGTGTTTTCAACGCGTAATTTTATCACGAAAAAGTTTAAATAAACGTTTTTTTCTTATTATCCTTAGTTCATTTTTTATCTAATTTTATATCTAAGCTCAAATATTTTGCTTTTTTTATTATTATCAAGGTTTTTATTTTTATTGTTATTCAAAAAATTATTATGATTTCTATTTTTATCTTTTCACTTTTATTATTATAATTACTATTACAACCATACCACTAATATCATTAGCAACTCAATTATGAACACACAAAGCCATCTTATCTAAGCAAAACAAAAGGAATTCAGCATTATCACGAGTTGAAGCTTCAATATCTGCTGCACTTTTAATCCTTCTGCTCATTAATCTTTTATGATTTTTGGTTCGTTTATTTTTTTTATTAATCTTGTTTTTATTATTATATTTTTTTTACTTTGTTACTACTTTTTTTCTATTATTGCCATGATTATATATTCTTCACTTTCTATTTTTATTACTATTTATTTATTATTATTATTATTATTATTATTATTGTTATTTTGCTGTTTCTCTTTGTATTTTTTATCGTTATTTTATTATTTCTATTTTTATTTTTCTTTTTTTTCAAATATTTTGATCGTATATTTCTCCTTCTGCATGCTCCGTGTTTATTTTCCTTTATACCTCTTCTATTATTATTATGTTTTTATTATGATTATTATGTTTTTATTATTATGTTTTTATTATTATTATGTTTCCAACATTATTATATTTTTATTAGTATTAGCTTTTCTAATTTTTTTATGTTGTTGTTATCACTATGTTTTCATTCTCTTTACATAATGATATTTCTTATTATTTCTTTTTATTATGTTTTTTTGCATATCATATTATTATTATTATTATTATTATTATTATTATTATTATTATTATTATTATTATTATTATTGTTATTATTATTATTATTATTATTATTATTATTATTATTATTATTTTTTTTTTTTTATTTTTATTTTTATTTTTTATAATTTCACATTCATAATTCTTCTATTATTATTTTTATTATTAAACTTTTTCTTCTATGTTTCGTAACTCTGCAATAATGGAAACGCTAGCTTCTGAAGCAGGTTTTGTTGTTCTTGTTATTTGTGCTTATTATTTTATCAATAATATTTCCCACTTGTGCTCATCAACATTTTGAATATCCTTTCAGTTCTTATAGTTATTACTTCACACTGATTTTTTTCCTGTTTCACATCTTTTTTGGGTTATACTATTCTTTTTCCAAATTATTTTTCATTCTATTTTTCTAAAAATTTTTTTTATTTTTGATTTTTCTATTTTTTTTTATTATTTTTATTTTTACTAATGAAGTGTGTATGAGGGTTTTTGTAATATTAGAAGTTGGTTATCTTTAAATCATTACGGAGCAGATTAGTTTGGAGTTTCAATAATAAAAATAATAAAAAAAATAAAATAAAAATAATAATAAAAATAAAATAAAAAAAGCTCAGAATAATAATAAAAAAAAGAATAATAAGAAAAAGTAATGTATTTTTATTATTTGGCTGAAAATTTAAATAAATATTCAACTATCTAAAACAAACAATATTTCCATATTTTGTCTTGCCTCATTATGAAGCAGTATTATCATTTTAATGTTTGTCTTTCATTTTCAAAATCTGCAAGATGGATTGGAACTACTTGTAATTTAAATTCACTTTTGAGCAACATGACTCAAAAGTAAACAATTCTTGAAGGCTCAACGCATGCAAAGAAGAATGAAAAAGTAGAAATAATAATAATAATAATAAATGGATTTGAGTTCATAATTTTTTTGAACGAAGAAATATAATACGATGAATAATAACAATTCAAAGCATATTAAGTAGGCATAATAAAAATTATATTTCAAACTTTAAATCCCCTTTTCAAATCCATTTTGAAGGTCAAAAAGTTGATATATAATTTCAATTGTTTCCTTTTTTGTTATTTTTCACATTATTCTACTGTTATTATTTTTATTATTATTTTTATTATTATTTTTATTATTCATTTTATCATTTTTATTCTCATTATTGTGATTAGTTTCATCATTATTATTTATTCCAAGTTATTTTTCATTTATTATTTTATTTTTTTCTATTATTGCTTTTATTCATGCTACCACGTTTTTTTTGAAAAACTTTTAAAGATATTAATAAAATTATTATACTGAATAATAAATATGATAAGTAAATTCATTTATATATAATTATTATTGTATTATTTGGTTATTTTAGTTTTATTTCAAATATTTTCATTTCCAGATATTTTTTTAAGTATGGCTTTGAATCTTCACTTAAATTTAGTTTTTATTTTCTGCCATTATTTTTATCGTTTTGTTTTTATTTTTTTTATTTCCACTGTATTTTTTTTTATTTTATTATTATTTTTTATATTATTTTTTCTTTTTTTTTATTATTTTTTTTTATTTCATCATTTTTACGTTCTCAAAATCTGACGTGTGCTAGAACTTATTGCGCTTTTAAAGGCAGCAAACATACCCTGACTCCAAGCAAATTTTGATTGTTATCAATTTTACATTTTCTCATAATGTTATCAATTTAATTTAGTTTTAATCTAATTATTAGTATTAATAATAATAGTGAAGGAGTAATTTAGACAGATGAGTTCACTATTTCAACAAATGATTTGGTTTTACAGTTATACTCAATTTTTAAAAACAAATGGAAACACTTTTAGAAGTTTATTTTATTCCACAAAGCTTTACATAAATGAACTTAAATTATCAATTTTTGAACTTTTATCAAAGAGTGATAGCATCAGTTGCAACAAAAAAACTTTTTTTAGTCAAAAAAATGAAGGGAAATGTAATTTGTTAACCTATGCAAAAAGAGAAATGATGAATATGAAGTTTGAAAAAAATTAAAAAGAAGATAGAAAGAATTCGAGAAAAAAGAATGCAAAGAAAAGAATAAAAGATTGAAAGGAGAATAGAATTGGAAAGCAAATAAAAAAAATTTTTTTCAAATAAAGCAAAAAATAGAATAAAATAAATAAAAAGAAAAGATAAAAAGTGGAAAAAAATAAAAAGAAAGTAAGAAAAAGAAAAAAAAGGAGAGTAAAAAAAGGAGAAAAAGAGAGAGTGAAAAAAGCAGGAGAGAGAGAGAGTGAGAGAAGGAGAAGAGAAGGCTTAAAAGATGCATATGAGAACCAACTGTTGAACTTTTGAAATTGGTGAGTCGACCAATGTTTCAATGTCTCAAATATCATTTTGTTTATTAGTTCTCATGTCTTTATTAGAAACAAAATTCGTTGCTTTTTTTATATTATTACTAACTAAAAAATAATAAATTATGATGTTAATAATTGATAACAAAATTACTAATACATAATATTGATTTTTATCTATCCCATTGATAATAATTGATGATTTTGATCATAATAATAATAAAAATATCAATCGATATAATTAATAGTTATTGGTAAGTTAGATACTAATAATATCTCTGAAAATTAATAATATGGGATGATAATTCATAATTTAAATGATTATAGTTATTATCATTTGTATTTTTTTTAAACAAAGCTATTGGAAGATTAATTTTAATGCTGAAACTCTCAGAATGTTGTTATAAGTTGTTTAACTGATCGTTTTTTATTTGTCAAAAGGTTGATTCTATTCGTATAATTTGAATACTATTTTATAAATGATTTATTTTTATTTTTATTTTTATTTTTATTTTTATTTTTTTTGCTTTTATTAATCACTCAGCGAAATGGTAATTAAAACTTCAGCATTGCCAATCAATTTCAATAAACATTTTTTGGTGAAAATAACACTTTTCTAAATATTTTCATTCAATTTCACCTTTATTTAATTTTTTTGTTTTATTTTTTCGATTATTTATTCGATGTTTTATTTCTTGCTTTCTCTTTAAGGATCATCTCATCAAATTAATCTTCACCATCGTTACACTCTCATTAATCGTTACAAAACCTGCCAACCAGCAAAAATAATATCACTTTATAGAATACGATACAATAGTTACAAATGTGGTTATGAGGGTCCAAACTGCAAGAGATTCTAAGCCTTCCTCTGTCGTCATCATTCTTCTATCATTTTTTAATTGTTTCTTGAATTAATTCTAAGTTTTTCCTTCATTTTTTATGTTTTTTCCTAATCTTTTAATTTTTTTATAGAAAAAATTTTTTCTTACCTCCAGATGTTTCCACACCATCTCAACCAAACTTTTCTGGGTTCTTTCCACCCAATCTAACGTCTTTAAATTTTCGAACAAATCTACATTCAATTCTATTCAACCGTTGTTACTCTCGTCATAAATTCCAGCTTTCCAGTTCTGCTACCTTGAGTTCTGCTTATTAATTTTTTTTAAAGCTATCGCTTAAAGCTAGTATAACAAAGCTGGTTTCACTGCAGTTTTGTGGAATTTTTAAAATTTTTTCTGAATTTTTCTTATCGCATTTCACTTTTGACTCACTCCATCTAACTTTTCTTCCATCCTGCATTTGATGTGATCTATGGCTACTGATAAAAAATATCAAAACCCGATGTATTCATCACTTTTCAAAGTTTATTTTATTATATATATCTTTCTCTTCAATATTGCTCTAATCAATAATTATAATACTACTTATTATTATAAGGTTATTAAATAATAATTATCACATAATAACAAATATTATATTACTGTTATTCATTTAAGTTTTATCCCTTTTCAAAGTTTCCTTCATCAGCTATTTGATTCCATTTCAATTATTCTCAGTTAATCAAAAATATAACAGAATTTTTGATATTACTTAATCATTATAACTTCAATTATACCAATTTCATTTGATTTCTTATAACTGTTACAACTTCAAGAGAGGAATCTGAAAGAAAAGCAGCTCTGAGCAATGTCTTCTGACGAGTCTGACAAGTGAGAGTCACTTTTAATCATTCCATAAGCAAAAAAATAATGATACTTTTCATTGTTATTGTTCTCATTTTTTTTTTTTTTTTTTTTTTTTTTTTTTTATTGATAAAAATCTTGACATTCCACAGCAATGCTTCCGAAAGGTGAATGATTTGGCGGAGATTAAAATATATATGCATCAGGATATTTTTATGGTTTTATTCCTATCATTTTTTTTCTTTAAATATTATCTTTATGATTTTTATTAATTTTTATCCTATATTTTTATCTTTTATTTTTTATTTTTTATTTTTTATCATTTCCATTAACCGCTCAATATTAACCCACTAATGGCCTTCTAGTGAGCAGGAAGAAGAAGAAGAAAAACCAGTAACCACGTCAAAACCCGCCCCTGCTGTCAGTACCTCCAACTTTTGATAAGTTTTGATTTCCACATATATAACAGACAAATCTTAACATTTAGTATTTTTTGGATTTCTACATATATAACAAATATTCAACATTTGATATTGTTTGGTGAGGTTTATAACCAGCAACATAAGCTTCAACAACAGTAAAAGCACTAATATTTAGTAGAGACTTAATGGTTTTCCACTGGCAGCAATAAAATAATTATATTCAAAAACTCTGATAAGTTGTATTGAGATGCAAAGCTTTTGGTTAACTAAGTAAAATTTTCTAGTATTTGTATTTTATAAAAATTATTAGTGTTGTTAAATACACTTAGGGAGGTTACTAATAATAATAACAAAAATAATGGTTTAAAAAAAACAATAACAAATAACTAACAAAAATATTCTTAATAATAATAAAAATAAAAAGATCGATGAGAAAATAATAAAAACAATAACAGAGAAGCACCGAGTCAAAAGTGAACATAAAAGCGCCAGGATTGGACGATGGTGAACGAGAATTATTGGAATACAATAAGAACGAAAGAGACAAGATGGAAAATGAGATTGAAGAGCTGAGAAGAAGGAGTGTTAGTATGGGTGTGATGCGAGGAAAAGGGGTTTGGAGGAAGAAGGGGGGGTTTGGGGATTAATGGGGATTTTAAGAGGAAATTGGTTTCAAGGGTGTAGAAGGTAGGAGTTGTAGCGGTGGTGTTTTGATAGTTTTTTTGGGCCGTTCATGGTGTTATATTGTTTATGGTTTTTTAGTTTTATTGTAATTTAAGATTGTGATCAATTTTTTGGTAGGAAAAGCGCAAAAAACAGAGAGAAGAAGAAGAAAAAAGATTAGCAGCGGAAAGAGTTGCTGAAGATGAGAAAAGAAAGAGCAATGAGGTTGACTTTTTGGTTTTTTTTTATTCTTATTTTTTAATCTATCTAGTTCATTGCTATATAAAATGCATCATTCTGATAAAAATATTACCAAAAAACCCCAAAACTACTAACTCAAACTATTTAACCATTCCTACACAGGAAGCTAGGAAACGCCAGAAAATAGAAGATGCCGAAAGAAAGCAGAAAGAAAGAGCATTGAAACTAGCTGAGTTTGAGAAATGGAAAACCCCTCAAAAGAGAAATTTTGTCATCACCAGAAAGGAAAGTGGGGAAGAAGAAGTTGAAGACACTGTGGGTATATTTCTCAGTTTGGTTAATCTAATCATTGAATCAATATCAAAAATTTTTTATTTTTTACGGGAAAATTTTAAAAATCTGCAATCATACAATAAATATGTCTATCTTCACAAACTATACAAACTAACCTCAAAACCTATCAACACAAAAAAACCACCTCCATTACTTTTCTTTTCCACTATTATCCACAACACTATATCATCAACTACAACTACCCACAAACCTCCACTGACCACCAGGGAGAAGAAGACGACAAGGGCCGCAAGTCCAAAGAGCAACAAGAGGCCGAGAAAAAGGCCACCCTCAAACAGCGCATCAAGCCACTAGACACCTCGGACTTGGACCAGGCTAAACTGGCAGAGAAGGCTAAAGAGATCCATAGTTGGTTGTCTCGCCTCGAAAGTGAGAAGTATGATCTAGAAAAATGGCTCAAGAGTCAACAAGCTACAGTGAATGGGATTGGTGGAGTGGTGTAGTTTGGTTGGTGGTTGGGATTGGTGAAGGGGTTTGGTTTGGTTGGTGGGTGGGATTGGTGGAAGGGTGTGGTTTAGTTGTGGGGGATTCCTGCATGCGATTTGTTTTATAAATCTTTTTTGTGTATTTTCTACTATTTTATGTTTATTCTAATAAAAAACTTTAATTCATAGTTAATGAGTTGAATAATTTAAGCTTTTTATTTTTGAATAATTAACGTTTCAATGATAACCATTATCAGTTACAAGACTTAGCGGAAAAAGCCAGACAAGCGAATAAAGTGGGGTAAGTGGAAACATCATTGAAATTCCATGACTTCATTTATATACTCTTGCATGCTTACATAATCTTAACTTTCAATGTTTGCAGCAAAGGTGGTTTGAAGAGGGTGGGAGAAGAGTAAGTATAAGATTTACTTTTAGTTTTTTAGTTCTGAATAAAACTTAAAAGATAATTCCTTCTTTTCAAAAATTTTAATTCAATTTTATTTCAAATGTTTTTTCAATTTTTTTATGATTTGTACCGAATATGCTAATTTTTAAGAGACATTGTATCTTCTCAGTAAATTTGAATTTCTTAAAATATTTTTCATGATTTGTGAGGAATTTCTGGAAAGGACATGTAAAAAAAATTTATTCAGCTAAAACTTTCGATAAGCACAATCTCATGATAATTCATCTATTTTTGAAATACCGAATGTTTTTTATATATTTTCAATAACTCTTTTACGCAGCCAAATAGACAAGATCCAAGCCAAATACACTGGAGCACCTGTGAGTTTTTGTCTGTTATGAACAGCTCCTTCAACTAAATTACTTCATTTTAACCAATCAAACTTAATCAGAAGTTTTTTACTTATTTATACTTCAACTTTATTCCACCCACCACAATAACGTTGTCTTTCAAACCCACCATGATTAAGGCCAAAGTGGAAATGTTCAGCAAGTATGAAAGGCAGAAGGACAACCGCACCTACCAGGAAATGTATGAGATGTTCGTTGGTCCCCAGTACATCTCACCCCCCGAGAGAATCCTTCCAAAAAGAACCATCGACTGGGACGAAGAAAGAATGCCGGTTTATAGCGGTTCTGCAGCCCCAGTGGAGGCGGAACATGTCCCAGAAGCTGCTGCGGCTAATTGACGCCTGTGATGAGTGGTTTGCGGGTTAAAATTTTATTTCGGTGTTGAAGTATGGTGCCTTATGAATTGAGTTGAATTATTTCGTTTGGTTTTAGTTTTCAAAAAGAGCATTGGGAGATTAAAATTTAATTTTGCTTAAAATTTTTGGAAATTTATCTGTGTATTTTTATGCTGGAAATATTATTCTTTTAGGCGCCATAAATTGTTTATTTAACAATTCATATTCTTTTTCGAGCATACCCTAGCTTACAGACGATTATTTATAACTTTTCCAAGTAATTTATTGGTTCAGGTTTGCATTTTTTAATAAATACCATTCAAATTTCTTCTTTTTTCATAAATCCTTTCGACCATCGAAAAAGGTTTCATTCCAAACGTAAGTCCAAATACATAACGACTAGATGGCCATCTCGTTTTTAATTTGTGAATGCAAAAAAAACGAACAAAAATTTTAACAGGCTTCATCATTTTGAGGAGTTCATTTCACACTAAGAGCTAGTATTTGAACGGAAATGTTGTTGTTTGTTTGTGACATGACTTGTTTAATGGACGGGATTTGCAGTCTCTGCCAGAAAGACCCTGCATTCTTTTGACTCTACAGACTCAGTTTGGTATCACAACTTGGCTAGAAGCCCTTCTTAGACGATAAGACATTCACGGGGTCTAAGAATTCTGGTTGAAACCATATAATCTTACCCGCTAAAATCTTCTGCAATTTTGCAGTGAGAGGAAAGTACAAGAAAATAAGTTCACAAAGGTTTAAATACAATATAACTATTACATAACCGAGATGTTTCAAAAACCATTTTGTGATTTTTTAAGCCGATTTTACTCTACCGATTTCTGTGGTTCTTATTTTGATGTGATTATCGATTTTGTCACGTTTGTGATCATCACAACAATGATTGAAAACTCTCTTTGAACATAGCAAAAGATTAATCATTATTCAAAGTGACAATCACAAAATGTGTCAACACCTGTCTATCAATAATATCAGCGTGAATATATATAAGTTGAGCACAAAAATAAATATATTAATTATAGTAATAATCTCATATTAATGAGATTTTAAGCAAGTAATAATAATAATTAATAAAGAATTAGATATATCAAATTTAGTTTTAAAATAATAGCAAAGCTATTAAAATCTGTAATAGACAAAGAACTTTAGATACACCTAATAAGGAAAATACGTATGAGAATTCATTAAAAATAACCAATGAAAGGCACATCACTTCACCCTCAACGAATACAAATAGATGTAAGTAGGTCATAAGGCACCAATTAACACTAAACAAACCACCCTATATATATATATATATATATATATATATATTTTAATTTCTATTCCTCTGATCCAACAGTTTTTTAACAATCTGAAGTGCGAAGCTGAGGCGAGTAGCCAGTTCTGAAGAGCAGCTGTACTTCTCGATCAATGGCAGTCTGAAGGTTCTGAAGGACTTCTTTGAGTCAATGTACGTTACTGCACTCATTAGTGGGCATAATATCACTTTGGAATGGTCATCGAAGAAGTTTATCTGCATTTGTGTATGTGTGTGTTAATTGTTTGGTTCTACGGCAGTATAATCTAATATGGATATTATTTTAGGTAAACAATTGATGTTGGCTTATGTGAGTGTTTTCATTTTAGTGCGTACCTCAAATGACAAGAAGCAACTTGACAATTCAAACCATCATCTCTCAAAACAACACCCACCTCACATACAAAGACAACACATACACAGACAAACTTGTAATGTGCCATTGGAGAGGTAGAGTATGATGGATGATCTGGTTCGGAACCATGACTTGAGGAAAGGAAGACGAGTCATCTCTTCCCCATCCCTCGGACTTATGTTTGCTCCTGCCTGTATGTAACGATAGTTATGCTTGCATTCTTGATAAGGTTAGTGAAGATGGTTAGATTATGAGAAGTCAGTGATTTCTTGTGAAAAAGGAAAAATGCTGACTACTATAAAATGATATAATTATATATATCCTCATTAGATATTGGCAATTTAGTCATCAATGAATGATATATTTAGTCATCTTAAATAAAACATTGATAGTTCAATAATTAAAAAATTATTTAACACGTGAAACTTGTAATTGAAATCTACCACCACATCCACTCCCCCAACCCTCCTCATACCTTCAGCAAATGTTCATTCATGTAATTGCGGAAGTATTTGAGCAGGGTGACTTTCTTGTTGAGGTTCTCAGGATACTGATGAAGACTGTGTAAAGACTCTGAGCCATTCTTCTCTATGTACTGCATGTTGCTGTGGATAGTGATGGCATCCCATTAAACTATTGTGATTTATTATGTAATAGTTATCACCATTTTCAACCACAACCCCATTAGCTCAAATATGCAATCAGCTATTCTGTATCATCTTAAGTTAATCTCTTTACAAGGGTCACTGACTTTCCCATGACCTTACCCTCTCCAGTCCTTTCACTTTACCATAGTTATATTCCATAACCAACATGGGTTTCCACTCTGCTTTTCTGGAGGTAACTATGGCTTTGACCTTTCTCTATTTTAAATCTCAAGGCACAAAACTCCACACCTACTTCACCCAATCATCTTTTTTCATTCCCACAACGTGAACTTATCATTCCAAACTTCCTTGTCTACCAGTGCCAACAACCATCCTTATTAAAACCACCCTCTCCACATACTCTCCACTGGAAGTTAAAAGGATGCGAGTAGAGTCATTGAAGAGAACTCCCAGGCTGTTATCACACAATTGGTACCCAAGTCCATACTTGTCTGTGTAGTCCACCCACTTACTCACCCAGAATATGGGTACAGCTGCTGGGTCCTCTGCTTCATCTATGTGATGTAGAGGTGTTGTAGATGGATGGTGAGTGGTGATGTTTGGGTAGTAGTTGCTTTAGATGGGTGATGATGATTGTTTTAGGTGGTAAGAGTGGCGATAGTGGTACAAGGTTTTTGGGCGGTTGTTGCTGTTGGTTATGTTGGTTTGGTACTTTTTGTGAATACATAATAAACAGAGGGATATTATCAACCTTCATTGTACGCTGCATTGCCAAACTTTTCAGATTCTACCACTTTGGTCAGTTGGGCGTGAAGTTCATTTAAGCATTGGTCAGATACATCTTCAACTGTGAGATTGGTGATGAAAAATTAATAATAATCATAATATTTTGCAACAAAAAACACCAAATAAGAGAAATTTTTAATACATTTATTGAAAATCAAAAGCTATAATTGGTCTAACGTTTTAGAATAAGGCTAAACTTATCGAAAATTATAGCTTTTGATTATGAATAAATGTATTTAAAATTCCTTTTATTTGATTTTTTTCTCAAAATATTGAAGAAAATGACATACGATGTCTTTGAAAACAATCAAAATAACAAACGCCATTTTTATAACACAAAGCAAGTAACTAAGGCACATAGGTACAAAACGATCTCACTCAAACATACTCAAACTGAACCAAAATAATTATAATCAGACCAAATAAGCATTATACCAATCCTGTTCTAACACAGACTCAAGTAAAACCAATGACCAAATAACCATTACACCAATAGACCAATTATTCCAATAGATACACACATACTTTTGCTCTCTGGAATGGTATTAAGTTGCATCTGCTTGATGCCCTCCGAGTTCTGGTCTACCAGTTGCTGTTGGTTGTTGCCCAGATCTGATTGGTCAGATGTTTATGTGTCAATCAATGTCTTTTCACACACATTTTTATGTTGGATCAAGGTTATTTTTTGAGGCTCATGATTGAAAGGTATTTGAAACAACCTGACTCTTGAAAAATATTCAAATAAGTTTAATACTCTGAACAAAGCACTTACCTCAAAACTATGATGATCAATAAAAATTAAACACTCCCAAACCATTATGATTATTAAAGGCCAACTAGATAACCAACACTCACTCCCTCCCCATTGTAAATCCACAAACCTCCATAAACCAACCCAATCTCCCACAAACACCCTCTTTCACCCAACCACCCACAAACCCACCATTGACAGGCATTAAAGGCCTCCTAGTGCTCTCAATAAACATATCCATACGAGGGGCTGTAGACAAACAAGAACTTGGCAGGCCATGAGGTAGGAAGCCTGTGGAGGATCGTGATAACCGTTTGGTGAGGATTTTGTGGTGAATCAAGAAGCTCAGTGCATTGATTGTAAACCATTGAGTTAAATTAAAATGGTTATAATGATGTTGTAAACCACTGAGCTGAATTATAAAATATGGTTATAATGGTGTTTAGATAGCTAAAGCAAGCATTACACTGATTTTCAACAATACTGAGATCTTCTCAAAGTCCCCTCCTCCTACCAACAGCCCACTTGAGAAAATCATATTTGAACCTCATAGAACACACCTAACCACTCCTCTCCCCACAAACCACTCTTGAAGAAGTCATCCTCGAGGACTTGAGCCATGGTGGGTCGAGCCTCAGGCATGCCTTGCAGCAGTCTTCGAATGAGATTCTTGGCGGAGGGTGAGACATTGCCTTGGGGAAAGTAGTACTCATTTCTCCTTATCCTGTCGTACGTGTCTTTCAGTTGACTCGTCTCGAACGGTGGTTTGCCCACCAGCATGGTGAAACTGGTGTGGTGGTTGGTTATTATTGTATCACCATATATTTATATATTACATCCTTTGCAGAAAGCCTACTTTGCAAACTGTATGCCTTACAAATGAATAGTGTGAATCATAAAAACGCGATAATTTTAACATTTTTATTGAAAAAAGGCTTTTTGATATAATTTCTATATCCTCATCAGATAAATGATGAGAAATCAATAAAAAAATTTGTTACTATCCTGTTTATATGATTCACTTATTTTAGGTCATTAACTATAATAATTATGGGTAAAATCATAGAAGCAATGTACCCACAGGATACAACCAAGCGACCATACATCAACCTCAAAACTGTGACCCTTTTTTGACAGGATCTCGGGGGCGATGTAGTTAGGGGTTCCACATAAAGTTCTGGTGTGATGTTGATTTGTGAATTGGATGTGCTTATGGATGTGAAGATTGGTGCTTGTGGTGGTGTGCTTATATGTGTTTTTGATTTATGATTTTCAAGAGTATAAAACTAATAAAATATAAAAAGCTATGAGAATTCCAGTACAAACAAAACGAATATAACTCATATCCCACAAACTTTTTCCTTTCTCCACCATGCACTCGAGTGGCAAGACCAAAATCTCCAATCTTGACCTCCATGTTGTCATTGAGAAAAAGATTCCCGAGCTTGAGGTCTCGATGGATGATGTTATTGCTGTGAAGGTAGTTGCACCCCTCGGTTATCTGCAGCACAAAATATCTTGCTTCAGGCTCTGTTACTGTCTTCCTTCTTTTATGTAACTCCATCAGAGACTGTTGTGGCGGTTTGGATGTTAGATGTTGTGGTTCAATGTTAGGTATGGTGATTTGTAAAGAATCTTATGGTGATATTATCCATGAGTTGGAGTAAAATATAGAAATTATTGAATATTAAGATATTATTAAAAATTATTATAAAATTAAAAATCAGTGTTCAATAACTTTTGTTAGAATCTCATTCATTTGAAACCCCCACTCCCCAACCAACCCTTCTCCGACATAACTCCAGCAAGACATACACATTGCTTGTATCTTCAAAGAAGCCAAAGATTGACACAACATGCTTGTGGTTAAGACTTTTTTGGATGCTAATCTCTTGCATCATCTGGGGTGTAGTAATGGTTGTTGGTGGTGGGCAGGTGTTTTGGTTAGTTTCTTTTTTTAAACTATTTATATTGATTTTAAATAGTTTAAGCAAGAAATTTTTTTATTATATTAATCAATTATTATGTAAGAAGCTACATGAATAATCTAAGTGATGATGATATGGCATATATAATGAATCAAATATGTGAACCAACTTTTTCTTTCTGATGTGCTTTGGTGAGTAATGACTTTGATACGATCTTTCCAGCCATCACCTTAGTGCTCAAAGTGTCTGTCAACTCAAAACATCTTGCAAAACCTCCCTTAGGTAATTTGTTCCATTATGAGTTTGCTATGGTTGAGATGATGTAGTCTTGGTGTAGTATTATTATCCTTGTGGAATTATATTTGTGTGTGTGCCAGTAATCAGTCTAGATTAACTTCTTTGCATATACATATATAAAAAGTGAGGCATTGTATTTGTGACAAAATTTTTATTGGAATACTAGTCTAATTTAATGTGCACTAGAATTTCTCGAAATCATGATCGACCATTCCCACACTGGAGTAATTTGACACGCCCTTGTCAACCGGGGTCAAACATTAGGCCAAATTACGATGACAGAATATCAGTTTGTCTGTACCATCTAGCGGAATCAATCCAGATTACAACAATTAATTCTATTATTTGCTGACTTTAGTTACGCTGTCTGACCAAGTTTAAAGACGCAAAACAACAAATAAGATGTAGCTACTATGGGTAGTTAGACACAGTTTAACGCCATAAGCAATAAATAAGTGAATGTGTTTGTTCCAGGCAAACAACTGAAAAACGGTGTTTTGCTAAGAAGAATTACGTTTTAGTCATGTTGTATTGGAAGACTCGATAGGTATTACACCTACGTGTTTTTGTTAAATGAAGCATGAATATGTAGGTTATTTGTATTTGATGATTAGAATTAAAAATTTAAACTTTTACTATTTAATTTGCTTTAAAATTAGATTAAGTTAATTAATAAAATTAAAGAATGAAATACCTTTCCCAAAAATTTGCCTTTTATGTAAGTTTTTTGACATTTTGGGTCAAATATTGTATCAGGAATAATATCTTCAGATTTTTTGTCGCTATTTCTCGAAGTCATATTTTCAATTTAATCTTACTTTTAATTTCTTTCATGCAAACCCTTGGTGGGAAAAAATTTTGAAACTCAAGTAATAAATGGCTCGGAAGAATTTGATTGGTCGCACTTTAAAATTAAGTATTCATAGAGATGGGTGTGTATAGTTTTTAATTTTATGAATTTTTATTAAACCACAGCAATAAATATTAAGTTACTAAACAATAAATATTTTTATTTTTTTAAAAATTTTTTAAAATTTGTTAAAAAACTAAAATTTTTGAAAACGTTCAGTTATATTAATTGTAGTTATTTAAAATTCTTATTACTTTCATTAAATTAATTACTTTATAGTCATTGAATAAAAATTTCAATTTTCATAGTTTATGATAATCACTAATACAATCTTCATAATACACCAGTATTGATTGAATTGTAAATAATGAAGCTTATCGATGTACAGCTTATATAAACTGATATATAAATTCCCTTATTTTCCGCTTCATTCATTTTATTTTTTTTTTAATAAATATAATAATAATTTAAATTTATGATAGAATTGAAGTGCTCATAATTATTTATTTTTAGTCATATTGTTCTTATTTCATTTATATTTTTTTTGGGCCGCCGGCAAAAATTATAAAAATTTCAGTTTTGGGAACGTTAATGAATCACAATTTTTAATATGAATTTCAGATGTAAAAAAATGATGTTCAAAAAAATTAAAATTTTGAATTCATAATATAAATTAAAATTATTTATTCAAATATATCTGTCAATTATATAAACATGATCTTATATTAAACTATAGCAAAAAACTGGGAAGGATTTTTCAATGGTTTGAAAATGCATTTTACCAAGTTGTAACACTGGCTATATTGGAAGAAGAAAAAAGGTCGAAAACAATAAAATTAAATTATTCAACATTCTAGCATAGAACAAAAAGAATTCAAATCAAAAACTTCTGTTAATTCAAAAACACAAAACTTTTCATACTTCAAACTCAAAATAAAAAAAGAATGTTATCAGTAATTATTTGACTTGAGCGTAACGTATGAGTGTGCAAAATAAAATTACTTCAGCCATGTCTTATTTATTCATTCCACAAGAAAGGTTGGATGTTCATTTGTTCAATCTTCATGTATTTAATTTGATCGAAGATAATTATTTTTTGTTTTTGTCGCATTTTTCCACTCTTCTCTGTTTTGCGAACGGTTTTGGCCTCTTCTAAGCAATGAAATCTTTTTTTTTATTTATGACAGTAACTGTGTTTTTACTTGGCCATTAGAAACGTTTTTAAGCTCTTTAGCCATTGGTAAACTTGGACGTCTGAGTATGTGGCCAATATAACTCCATCTTCTCTTTTCAATGACATTTCCTCGAGTTTTCTTCGTTCCATGAGCTTTATGTCTGTTATCTTATTAGGATCAAATACTCGAAAAGCTTTCTTTAAGCATTTTTTTTAAAAGTTCAAATCTTTTTGAGATCTGCTTCTGCTGGACTCCATGTTTGACAGTTGTAGAGAAAAACAGGTTTGATGTAAGTGAGGTATATTTTAAATCTATTTTTAAATTCAATTTGTTTTCATGCCAAAAATTTCGGGTTTTCTATTGCAATTACATTTTTTTCTTATTCATTTCTGTTATTTCTGTATTCAATATTATTTTCTTCGTTGTTCAAGTAGAATTTTTGGTCGTCAGCGTATCTTATTTCATTAATGTTTTGATTTTCAGCTTCTTTTTCCATCTTAGATGTTGCTTTGAAGAGATATGAGATGAACAGTATTGGAGAGAGACAGTCGCCTTGAGAGTAGCCAATATTTGTTTTGCGTTCTTCTCCGCACGTGTTCCCAATCTTCACTCAAGCTGCTTTCGAAGCCATATGATAGTGAAGCATTTGAGTTTAATTATCATCTAGATATTCCTGAAGGATTTTAATGCATTTTTTCTAGAGGTTGTGTCGAACGCTTTTGATAGTTCATGTTCCAATGCCAGTGAATTCAAAAATAGAGAAAAAACCATGTCTTGATATTTACCTTATCACAAAAAAAACTCCATAAAATTTTAAACAGACTCAAAAAAAACCTTCAAGATGAACCCTCATTTCACTGGTTAGTTAGTAGTATCATTTAACTAGTAGTAGAAATGAAAATCTCCATCATCAATATTTGACAACGTTTTCTACTGTGCAGCGAATGACAGAGGTGATTGAATGACAAAACACACAGTAATTATTTAGTTTTTTTATTAACTTACCTGCAATTTGTTCTCCCTTTTTTAATTTGACTGTATGAGCATACTTTTTTACAAGAGTTTGTCGAAAGTCAAGTTGGTGTGATATGGGAATTCAGCTCAGTAGAGTATTAGACCACTTATAACAGTTTACAGCTGGTAGAGCCATAGATTAATTACCTAAAGTTACCACCTTCGATGTTTACTTCAATTTAACATTTTTACTTAATTTGACTCATTGATAAAAAAGCAAGAACAAATTTCTCTTTGCTCGATTGACAAGCTGTAGCAATAATGAGCAGAAAAAAATGCCATGTGATTTACTCATAAAGTGAATATTTATTTATAGGCATCGTTGTTGCTTTAAGCATAGCTCTTTTTTCTTGAATCTGGATGAAACATCATGAAAAATGGCTTATCTAACACATCTTACATTTCAAAAAAAAAAACTTTCTATAGAAGAATATTTCTAGTTATTTGAAACTCTTGAACTCATATTCAAGTTATTTCTCCCCAATCCTCGCTACCATCGACTATACTAAATTGAAAAATCGACACAACGCCATCCCAAAAGGTCAATGGGTCATATCACAAGGCCCGCTTATTTTTGCATTTTAAAAATATATATTTTTGATTAGTTTTTTTGGTAATATGGAATATAAATAACATAGTTCTCCAATTATGAGTGATGGAAGAGAAATTAAAAGAAATATGGTTTCTATGGTCCTTATTGAACCAAAATGTTATCTAAATTGATAAGTTTTAAACGTATCTTTTTAAGAAGATTAGATAATTTCCTATTTATCTGTTTCTCTATCTATCTATTTATAAATCTACTTAATAAATTTTAAAAATTAGAACAGTGAAGTATTAAAATAGGATTGGCAGGCTAAATAAAGGAAAATAGGTTATATTGCGCGGGATGAATGGAGCTATGAGTGCACTATGAGTAATACACACTCACCATGAGATGTATAAAGATTCCTGTTTTTCTATTAGATACATTTTTAAAGGATATTCGGTAATTAAATAGGGATATTAATGGATTTATCAATTTGGCATGGGATGGTTAAATACAAAGGGATTATGTTGAATTTACAATTTACATGAAAGTCTGCAGTACAAAAAGACATGTGAAGAGCATCATAAAAACATTATAATAAAGAAACTTAAAGATTCACAGAAAGAACAATAACACACAGTGCCTGCGACTTCCTTGGCCTAGATAAGCTAATTCATAGCTTGCATTATAGATGCACGTTACAATTTACATGTTTTAACTTTGAAAATATACATTTTTATAAAAAATATTTTATTCAAAAACATCAAATTTAGGGGGTTTATATTGAAAATTAATCGTTTTTACGATTCTATTCGTTCATTGAATTATCTCGACATATTAATCTTTATTGTTGTTATTTATGATCGTTTTAAATTTTTAATAAAATTATATTTCAAAATTTAATGATTAAAATGTGGATTTTTCCATCAAAATTGATACGAGAAACGATTTCGGTTATGTTAATTAGGCCGGCTTCTAACGTAGCATAATTTTTAGCCGGCCAATCGTTAGCGCCAATTTAAACTACCTACTTTCTTTGTCTTTCAAAAGAAAAATTGTTTTTATATAATTTATTTGTCTATTTTTACCTTATTTAGTCACATTTCCAGGTTAGAATTTGAATTATTTTCGAAGTTTATTTTATTTTTATTTGAATTGTTCCGCATTTCTCACGTTAGTTATGGCGGTCGGTTCTTATTTCATTTCAACTAATTCAAATCAATTTCACTTTAATCTATTATAAATTTTGTCTAAGACTGTTTAAACAACATATTTACAATTGAATTTATTGGCAATCGTTCGTAATTTTCGTTATTTTTGAGATTCATGCTCGTTTTGAGCGGGAGACTTTCAAAATGAATTATCTTCTATTTTTAAACTTTTGATATAATATGCAAAACTTTAAATAAGCCTTTGCATTGAAAAATTGTATATTGCATATTTTTTTTCCCATGTGCATCTTTAGTTTGCTTCAATAAATATTTGATATTTATCCAAAAGATCAGTCATGCCGGATTTGATAGAATATTTTCTCGAAACTAGCAATGACGAGAAGTTTTCGTTCTTGGAGTCTATCGAAGCCATGAGTCGTAGTTACAGAGATGATCCTAGGCTGGGAGATCCGGTGTCATTTTCAGATTTATCTTTTACTTCTAGCAACCCTGTTATAAATTACGACGAAGCATCTATACACACTGACTGCGATCTCAACATCTTGGTAGATCCCAAGACAGGAGAGCGTCATAATGATAGTCAAGATTGGTCGCCAATGGCTACTGACAATCCAAACTCTTCGAATTCAATGACATTTCTTGATGATGAAGAAATTAAACTTGAAGAATCTCCGACAAGTGTGTCAGTTGTTTCTCCCAAAAAAGAAAATTCTAAAGAAAGGGTTGTCTTGATTCAGTTAAGCCCATCTTATGTTCCAACCCTTCAACAACCAGATAAACCAATTATCAAGCAATCAAAAACAACTTTATCCACAACCAACCATCAGTCACACTCTGTCAATTTCACTCAACGAAACTTTCAAACGAACACCACATCAAGTACCAATACATCTAGTAAATTACCTTCTAACAAAAACAAACCAGACAAACCTCCCTTTTCTTACAGTTTATTAATAGCTATGGCTTTAAAAGATTCAGCTAAGGGTTATCTTCCTGTGAGCGACATTTACAATTACATTATCAACAGATTCCCTTACTTCAAAACAGCCCCTGATGGCTGGAAAAATTCAATCCGACACAACCTTTCACTCAATAAAAGTTTTCAAAAATTAGAAACACCATCACTTAATGGTTCACAAAGGAAGGCTTGCCTTTGGGGACTGAGTGACTCGAAAATGGCCAGGTTGCTATATTATGCTGTTTCGATTTTATTTCACTCAGTAAATTTTATATCCAAATAATATTAAAATTTAAAAAAAAAAACAGGTTTGATGAGGAGATAGCAAAATGTTCTAAGAAAGCAGATGCGGAAAACTCATCTAAGCTGATTACTGATAAATTCCTTGAGGATGATCTCCTCTTGGGAGAAGATTTGAGTCCACCAACCCCATCTACTCCCATCAAATCTCCAACATTTTCTGACTTCTCTACCACCTCCCACAAAGACCTCACCTACTACCGAGTTGTCAAATTCCCTAAAAATGTATTTCCATTTACTACATAATTTTCAACATTTTAAAAATAGTATTAAATATATTTTTAGAAACCTATTGTTTAATTGATTCTTCTTGATTCAAGATCATCATAGATCTTATTTATCAATTGCAACAGTCACAAGGAGAATATATATTCGATGACCTGCTAGATCAAAATGACTTCAAAACTCTCTCAATCCCTGTAAGCAATACCTCTAACAATAAAAACAACACAAGCAACAACAACACACAAAGATCAGCTTTCCGAACCATCATTTCTAATGGTGAGTGTGCAATGTTTTATTTTTAATTTCAAACCTATTTTGATATTATAGATGACTTAGCAATTATGAAGTATTAACTTTGTTATAAAACTCAACTGAATAATTATAAATTTTCAAAATTTTCCACAAAATGAAAAAATTATAAGATTTATTTTTTACTTTTTCCTTTATGTGATCTATAATTTTGTATGAATAATCAATATTTTGATGACAAAAATGTATATAATTAGAAACTATAAAACAATATTTCAGTTTTTAAGCCAATAACTTTTTACAAGTTATTTATACACAGTTTATATAAATTTTAAAGAACATTCTAATAAAATATTTGTGACGCATTATCATTTAAATTGATAGATAAATAGCATCGTTTAACAAACTTTGAAACGCACCTCAGAATCTCCTTTATCTCTGAAGACAGTTCAAGCGTCGGCGTAGAAGTTTTAATCTCCCATATGAACTGTTGCTTTTTCATTGCATTGTTTATTTTTATTTAATGTGTCTGTCATTATTATTAGATCTCTTGTTTTTATAAATTTTGTATTTATTATTTTATAAATGGATCTAATTGATGCTATAGATTGAATTTTTTTCAGTTTTAATTTATTTTCAGGGTTGAATTACGATTTTTTAGTATATATTTTATACGGTTTTTTTTTGTTTTTATGAATTAAATGTTTAAGAAAATTATTATTTTGTTAATTTTCTATTCCATATAAAAGTAACATTTACATGTGTATGTTCATGTCATAAGGATCATGTAAATAGATTGGATAAATCATGATAAAACTTAAATATCTTAAGCATATTTTATTAAAAGCTTAACGGTTTCTCAGGAGAAAAATATTTCATATACCTCAAATGGCAGCTAAAAGTAAATATTTTTCTTCAAAGTGTACATTCATTTTGTATGATTACTAAATGTCACTAAAACAATTTAAAGTTATTTTATAATTCTAATGGTTTTTATACTAAACTATGTCAAGGAATTTTCTTACAATAAAAACTTCGACTTTGTAATTGAAATGAGTGGTAGTTGAAGAGCTGGTACAATGCACAAAATGGTCATGGCGGCTTGAAATCTGAAATTTTACAAAACTTTTCTATAGATTCTTTGGTTGATTGCGAAGCGAAGAAGAATTCATTATTTCCTATCGTGGTGACTAAAGATATCCTCAAAGTTTGGATCTGCTCTGTAATTAAAACACTTTATATTTCAAAAATTTAGTTCTGAAATATTAAAATTTAAAGAGTGAATCTGATAATGTAAAATGCCATACTCTAAACTAATTTTTTAATATTTTTGTGTTTTGTGCAACACTAATGGATCTTAGATCAAAACTTCAATAAAGAATTTAAAATTCCTCGCTAACCTGAAACCTGCTTTATTTTTTGCAACAAATCATCAAGAGGTAGTAACTCTTTCTCTTCCAATACATCCAAACTGCAATATATTACCGATTCGAATAAAATTTTGCCTAATATCTTTCTTTAAAAATAAAGCTTTTTCTTGATTATTCAAAAGTTAAAATTTACCATAAAATTTCCGAATTTAAGCATTAATACCTTTCTTGGTTAACTAAGCTTTCTTGAGACATTTCTAATTTCGCAGACGATAAAATTCTTAAATGGCCACTGATAGCGCTTCATTTGAAACGATTGAACTTAATAAATTACCAAAAAATGACTAATTATTTAAATAAAAATACTGTGCCTTTATCTAGCCAATCACATTTAAATGAGTTAACAACATTGCATTCGATTCAATAATCACAAAAATAATATTTAAAAAAAAAAAAACCAAAACGAAATAAACAATCTTTGAAAAAGAAATTTTAAAAATTAATTAAAATTTACGTCCTAATTGACAGACTTTTAGATTTAATACGCAAAATTTGTTTGAATTTATGTTTTCGCAAAAATCTTCCTTTGAGAGGAAGTCTAAGAATATTGAGCAAAAACAACAGGTCTTGCGTGCGTTTCAAATTATCTTTGTAGAACTTGAAAACTTCCATATAAAAAGCGTGCCATGTTTGCATGGCCATGAGTTCTTTCTTCAAATGTCTCGTGTGTCTGCTTATCATCGTCAAATGCTTCTTGGCGTCTCGAATGTTCGACCGCACACACTCTATTGAACAAAGTTCTGGGAAGGAATCCAGGAACTTTCCATCTGATGCCAACATTACAAACTTCAAGAGAGATGGGAACGTTATTGGAAGGTTTTCAGGGTAAAAAACAATAGCTTTTGATCTGTAAAAAAATTCATTTTAGTTGAATCCGATTTACTTACAAAAATATTTATTATACTTGAAAGCATAGATTCACAATAGTCGATACCAACCTACCTATCAGAAGGCACATACAAAATTGATGGAAACACCGTGACATGAGGCATATGATTGGCTAGCAACTTGCCAGAGTCAACTCTGTATAAAAAATGAGATAATTCTATAAATTATATATTTTTTCAAATTCTGACTATAATATGATGCTGATTAAAAACTGGATGCACTCCACACTGTATTTTATACATGATAAAATAAGAAATTCTAGAATAATTTTTAGTTTTCAACAAACCTGACAAAGGTCATATGTTGCTGGTTGAAGATGAGGGAGAGGTGGATAAAGAGGTGGTTGATAGGGTGGCAATGGGCACACCATGGCGTATAATACATCACCACTCTATCCTGTTGCACAACGTTGACATTTTAAAGCCAATCATACGTATCTATTCATACATACATATATATACAGCTAAACATAGGGGATTGACCGCAAAAACAACACGAGGGTTTAGTGGTGTAATAATCAACTTCATACGGCATTCTTTCCCTAAAAACAAATAAAAACCAGAGTGAGATGAGGTGCTAATGGGTTGGTGGGCACTCCAAAGCGATCTATCTGCTCCCTCAAACCACCATCCCCAGCCAGTGAGTCTCCTTGCATGAAGCTCAACATGCGTCTGACTTGTGAACAGTGGCTTATAATTAATATCATCATCATCGTTCATCGTCTTCAGTCCCATCTTTATAGGGTTAGACCATTGCAAAAAAATAAGTTGGGAATGTTATCGATAATAAATGATATTTTCATATAATTGTATGCAATAATAATGAATAGTACATATATCTTCTTGAGAGTTGAAGTCTACGCTGTGCTCCACTATAGACTCCCTCTGGCAAGTGAGGTGTAAATTAATACAATATTTAACGAATATATACAAAATTGAACCATTTTAAAAAACAAAATATAAAGTAAAAAAAATACTTTACTTTTAGATCGACAAGAAAGAGTGATGACGAGAAATTGGACGTGGACAAAACTTGAAGTTTAAAATGGCGAAGGAAGTGATCGTAATACTGGCTATCAACGATGTAGAAGTTGAAGGTTTCGTTAAAATGCCCCAACTTTTCAACCACCTCACCATCACCCATCCGTGTACCTCCCATACCACCACTTCCACTCCCCTCATCTTCAACACTACCTTCGTTACCAAAAACACCACCTACATTCATCAATATATCCCGACATTGGAATCGTAACGAATCAGGGTGGTTTTTCCTTTTTTCTATATCACCACCAACATCTTCCTCATCATCGTCGGAGTTTATGGCATTATTTTTCTCCCACCAATCGACAATAGAAGTGGATACATCATTGAGGTAAAAGGTCCCCCTGTCAAGCGCCTGTATGCCAGTGCAGACGACAAACTGTTTGTCAGAGAGGAAAAACATCCGACTTTCTACACACACCACCTTCCCATCGTTAGCGGTCTTTAATGGTAACTTCTCCACTTTGTCAATAGTTTCGTTATTATTAGTATCATTGATCGATTGATGTACACTCTCCCCTTCACCCCCACCTCGAAAACCCCTCACCAACTTGACACTCATTAAGACCACACCATCAACCAACACCAAACTCTTCTCACCAGTAGTGGTGATTTTTATATTGTCTGCCTTATAGTTATGCCTCACACATAAATGATCGTCCCCATCGAGCAAGTTACAAACTGCTTCTAAACGGACTTTCTTTGTATTCCCACCATCATTTTTGTCTTCTTTTACAGATTTTTTATCACAAAATTTCAGAAAACTTTTTCTCTTATTGTTAATGGCATTTTTTATCTGCTTTTGTTTTTTTATGGTGTTTGAGTCTATTGTTGTGTTTGTGTGGATCCTTTTGTAAGTCTCAGAAGCGCTAATAAACTGCGGAGAATATCAATTATAATGGTGAGTGATAAAAAATATTACAGAAATAGGAACAATGCATAAAAAAGAAAACAAACAATAAACAACATTTATATCCATAAAAGAAATCAACACATAACAACCAAAAAAACAACACAACAATCAATCAAATCCTTTTTATAGCCCGTTTTCCTTTACCAAAGATTGGGCTTTTGAAAGTTCTACAACCAAAAAAAACAACACATAACAACCAAACAAATCAACACATAGCAACCAAACAAAACAACACATAGCAACCATATTGAGCTTAGCGGCCAGACGCAATGATTGGTTGAACCTCGGGATGAAAAGGATGATGGATGGATGATTGGATAGGTAACCATACATCTTCAAACTCTTCCACGTCAACAGATTCATCCATCTGATTGCTGGCTGGGGTTTGCGATGGAATTATTGAACGCTACGTGGTATTTTAAAAGCTACGCTAGAGTATAGTGAGAAAAACAAACACAAAGTATTTATTAATTTAAACCACGAAGCTTTTCGTAAGACGAACTTACATTCTCAATTGATTATTTCTAGTAGTATAATAAAGATGGATAATTACTCTATAATAGTATCAATAATCTAGGCTGACTGCTGTCAACCCCAGTTACTGGGACATGTACAGCAGTATAATCTTTAATGATTAATAAATTGACGTAAAATAGCCGGAAATCAATATAATAGAAACAAATACTAAGATAATGTAAGATAATTTTACAAAAACCTTCGTTTATTAAGCTTCTCAATAAACCTTAGTGCTTTTTTTTATTATATTAATAAATTGTTATAATAAATAAGTCTAACCCAATAAAAATGGAGCTATAAAAATGAAAAAAAATGATCTTTTATATCATATAATATTATGAGTGCTGCAAATTCTTATGCTATTATTGAAATTATATCCTTATATTATTGATATAATTCTCATCATTATTGATATTATATCATTTTACTATATGCCATTATTAGATGCTGAAACCAATTAGTGAGTCGACCATTAGGTTTCACAGGATGCTACTCCATGTAATAGATTAGATAAAATTAAATACTGGGACCTTCCTTACAACACTTCCTTTCCCACCTTGAGCGTTTGAGTGTTCACCCATGCAACAATATCGTCTGTTTTGGTGTCTTTTGTTAACTGCATTACCTGAATAACCCGTTAAAGTGTGATATGTTAACAAAAATAAATTAATTTAAAAAAAAAACAATAATAATTAATTCAATAATATTTACGATAAAAATAACAATGAAAATAATAACAATAATAATAAGAATTTATAACAACAACAAATTTTATAAAAATAAAAAATTTATACTTATAATCATTACACAAACATCAAAACAACAGCAAATAAGCAAAAGGTCATACGGAAGTGTGGTTGTTTTCTCTGATGGAGGTGATGGTGTAAGGCTTGCAGGTAATATGGCTACTGAAACAAGATGAAGACGACGAGAAAGAAGATGAAACCCCGGCAAAAGGATGGGCGTTGAGAGGATCTGGGATGAATTTTGAATGGTTTCATCTATAGTGCATCCATCATCACCACCACTATCTTCTTCGTCCTATCATCACCACCAATCATCCAATCATAATCATCGTTTTACGTCGGTTTTCAATAATTATAGTTGTATCCATGATACCTTCACCATCATCATCATCCTCATTATCATCATCATCATCATCCTCATTATCATCATCATCGTTTTGCTTTTGTTTTCATGCCAATATTGGTTGGGGGTTAATAACTGAAACCAAAAATATCCCCGCACCCACAACCTTGCTTGATGAAGGTCAAAGCTGCAAGATAAAATATGATAAACTGAGGAGATGTGAATGATGAAGAGGGGTCCAACCGCATTATAATTGGAGTCTGTGATGTGTGTGAGGTTCTTGTGTATGGTATGTGTGTTTTGGAGGTATTTTTGTGTGAGGCATTTGAATATATATGTTTTCATGTGTATGAGGTATTTTATTGTAAGTGTGTTTGTATGTGTGTGTATAAAGAATGTTTATGCATTATGTGTGTGTGTGAAGCATTTGCATGCATACTGTTATTTATGCCTAAATACAAACTCAGTAATGTACCTGAACAGAAACTCTATATTCTTGTAATTCTTGCTGATTGTTGATGAGAACTAAGGGTCGTAGCATGAGGTTAAGAAATTTCATGAAATATTCTTTTGATACTGGGCCTTCAAGTGTGGGTATTTTTGAGACCAGCTTAACTCAAGTACAGTGGGAGAAATGAGATATATAAAAATATAGGGTTGAAGCTTATATCAGATTTGTATTTTTAATTAGTTTGATATTTTAATATTATTATGACCATGGAAATCAATTTTATTCATATAAAGATGGAAACAAAATTTATCAGATTATACTGCCTTGGGTGTCCCAGTAGCTGGGGTATACAGAGATTGGCTGATACATTTACAATATCTCAGCTTATTTTAATTTTTTTGTTCATGAAATTATTCTCATTTAAATTTCTTACAATTAGCTTAAACTGCCTGAAGATAATGCCTAAAAATTAAAGCTGCTTTCCTGTTATTAGATGTATAACAGTAGACTCCAATAACAGGTATTGTCAAAATTATATTCTGGTACTGTTGTTATTTGGCTTGTTGATAGTAGAAAAAAACTGTGAAAAAAATCTTAAACTCTAAATGTTTCAAGTTAAATATTAGGCTGGACTGCAGTCTAATGAAGAATTATTTCTAAACTGGTGATTTTTTTCAATCATTTTGAAAACATAACATTGTTTGAGTAGAATAAAACAACCGACTATAGCATGTCTAAATTAATGACACACATACAACAGTATAACCTAATATCAATAATGATTTTGTCCTTGATATGATGAAATGCAAGGAATTCTCATATTCATAAAAATCTTATATGATTTGAATATTTATGTATTTTGTATAAAAAAGTATATAAACCTTTATATTCAATAGGATTGAGACCCTTGATATGAAGAAAGTAAGTAGGGTAGGAAAGGGAGGGTCGTTGTTGAAAACAAAGACCCTTGAAGTAGGCACAGTTGATTGAAATAAACTCTATCTTTGTGGGGAATTTTTAATATTTCAAACGTCAATTTTGATTGATTGTAAATACTTTAAAATAAACATTAAGTTAATAAAAAGGTAATATTCTAAACAATTCATGTTTTTCTAAATAACTAATTATCACACCTCATTTTTGAAATGTTCGGCAACTTGTACAAAGGAATGTCTTTCTTGTTTGCTTGTAACACACCATGGTGCATAGTACATCACAAAGACAACTTTATCTTCAATTAATAATGTATTTATAGAACTCAAATCACCGTTTGGGAAATCAAATACATATGGAGAATCAATGAATACTCCAGGAGGTGGTGGCTCTATGGCAATATTTTTTTGTGTGCTTGTACCACTGGGGTTTATTTTTTACATATTTTATTTTTAAAATATATATTTTCCGTATAACAACTTACAAGAATGAAATTATCAAAAGATTTGCCACCGATACTAGAAGCACTCCCAACAACTTGTTCTCCATAATCAAATCATAAATTTTTTTCACTATGCTCATGTCTAATTACATCTTTACACGTCATTTTAAAAAATGAAACAAAATTGTATAATTTATTTTAAAGAATAAAAAACAAGAATATTTTAAACATTTACACGATCCAATAATTTTTGTTACGTGAGTAAAAGAAGCACCAAAGTGAGAGATTATAAATGAAAGCTGTGTTAAAACATTTTTTATGCTTTGGAATTCAATTTGAATCTACTTTTGATTAGTGTTAAATCTTATATTAATATCAATACAAATTAACAAAAATCTTCCGAAGTTAAGAAGGTTTAAAAAAATCAGCAACTTCTGAAAAAGAAAATTTAAAGTGAATTAATAAAAAATGAATTTATAGATTTAAACTTCAAACCTTGATATTCGACTTTTCCGTCACCATTAGGATCAAGAGTAGCAGTCAATTCATCTACATCTTTAGCAGACAGCTCGTTGTAATTTTCTAACACATATCTCAAATGAGAAACTTGAATAAAGCCTGTATTTAAGTTAAAAAATTAAACTCAAATAGTACATAATAAAAAAAACTGTAATAAAACGTAGAAATTGAACTTTGAAAAACTCGAAGACTTGGTGACCTAATAATGGAGCCTAATAGCTTACATTATCAAGTGATTATCACTAGTCTTACGAAAAATTTCGTGACTCTTTTTAAAAATAAATATTGTGTTTGTTGACCTTACAAGGTGCCATATTATTTTTCAATTTTATTGTTTCTTCCCACAAATTGTACACAATTTGAACAAAACACCTTCATTCTTGATGTCGAAGCTTCTGATGATTTCCTTTATCATTTCTTCAAAAAATCTTTGAAAATATCATAAAGCATAAAAATTAGAAGATTGGACAAAAATCCTTATAAGAATGTTTTAACCGTTCTGAATCATCAGGCTGATGCAACATTATCTGCACAAATTCTACAAAGTCTACTTGTTGATTTTCTGTAATTATTGTGTGTTTATACGGCAATTTCATACAACAAAACATAACATGATAAAAAATACAATGTTGAAAATTATAGTACAACAATGTTTTAATACCGCAACACTATACAATACGATATGACGGCATAATTGAATATAGTACAATCTAATTTGAAGCTATTAACATCAATAAGAATATATAAAACAATGCCAAAAATATTCAAGAAGTTAAAGAAAAATTTAAAATAAAATAGGCAATAAAAGGATCGCAATAAAATAAAAATATTTGAAAAAACAAAGTATATTAAAACTCAATATTACTTATACCAGACCAATAATGATCATTTTTATAATTATGATTCATAATCGCATATTTTAAAATAATTAAATTTTGCCAAAATGAATTCCATAATATGCTTCAGCCTCAAAATCTTATGTGACTCTGTTTTCCAGTCCACACTTTAACTACTGCACCTTTAAATAATACAGTCTTTTTGCATACATGTCATAAAATTTAGTACGCAACTTTCCACTTCCTACGACTGTAAACCCTTCGGATATCTCATAAGTTTTCTGAAGGTTGCGCTACTGCGACTCTCTCTAGGGGTCTGCCAAACTGTCTTCAATATAAAGTCTCTTCAAAAACATACTGCTAAAGCTCCTAGTTGAAGTTCTTTCTAGTTCTTTTGGTGAATGTTCTGCTCATTTACCAGTTGTCAAAAAAGCCAATTAAAACTAGTTTGCCTCATTGCTTCAAGGCGCCACAAGGTATATGATAAAGTAGATAAGAAATGAAGAAGAAAGAATAATAACCATCAAAATCGACTTCGTTTATCATTGTGAGAAGCTCATTTTCTGTAGGATTCTTTCCCAAGCTTCTCATCAGAAGTGCTAGTTCCTTAGGACTGAAATTAATAAGAGTATAAAAACATAATAATAATGTTAATAAAAATAAAGAGGAATGAAATAGATATTCACAAAAATTCAATAATGGATTATAAAATCATTACCTGATCATCCCATTACCGTTTTTGTCGTAAATACTGAAAGCTTCCTTGAGTTCTGAAACAGACGAATATTTAAATAAAAGAAAAAAAATATGAATAAACACATTTAAAATTGGGCGTTATAGACAAGGGGTGGCCAAATACTGACCCTACATAGGTTAAAACATTATATCACATATATCTGAAAAAGCATCTTTATAAAGTGTTTCGATCTACACTCAGAAGCGCTCCATATTACAATCACATTGAAAATTCTAAGACAATCTTAGCCTACCTTTAAAATAAAATGTTATTATTGGATAAATAGGATAATTTCATATTAAATGATTTCAAAACATGCCAACCAATCAAATGCTCTTCAGTTATCTTCAACTTTGTCTGCAAAACGTTTTACATGATGGATTTAGCTAAGAGGCCAAACGAGTCTCAATAACAACAGTTACTATATGATTAATGTGGCATTAACTTGAGGAGTTTCTAGGCCACATGGGGATATATCATGTAATTAAAATCTACAGTGAAACTTCATTACCATTGATAAATTATGACAAGGTTTTACTTGTTGAAAATTTCAGCTCAATAAAAATTTTTCTCTACGTGTTGTTATAAGTCTTTATAATCTGAAGTTTTCACTGTTGAGATTCAAGTTTACAAAAGAATATACGATATCTCTAAAAAACTACATTATGTGATTCGGAATCTCTATGAAGTTTTAAAGCATGTATTAACTTGGATTTCACATATTAATTAAAAGCAACTGTTTAAAGTTCCGTTTAAAAGTATCAATAAAAAATAAAACCAACCCTGTCTGGTTTAAACATTTTCATCAAAATAAAAACCTAAAAAAATATTTCAATCCTATTTTAAATGCCGCAGCTACAATAAAAATCAGTTGGAAGAAAAAATAAGTTTCATCTTTTGTATTCAAATCAATTTCTTCTTATAAAGGTTGCTTTGGCATACAGCATTCAAACACCTGTTATTGATAACTGTGTACACATCATAATCATAGCTACCTTTACTCAGTATCAATAAGGATAGTAAAATAAAAGGAGCAATTAATTTTATTTATATGTTTTTAAAAAGTAAAAATAATTAAATTAATATGATTTTAATTAACTTAATATTTTGTTTAATTAAAAAATAATTAAATAAATTTCATTTTGAAATTAAGTAACTAATTATATTAAATTAATAATTCTTTTAAACTAAAAAATTAGATTAAATTTAAAATAGCTTCTTGAAACCAATAGATATTTATATAATAGCTTTAATATACTAATTCTTTATATATAGAAACTTTTAATAAATATGGCAAAAGCTTCTAGTTGTATTGGCACTCAAAGTCTAGAAGATTTGTACCTCTACTTGATAATGTAAGTTCATCTCATCATAAGCTGCATAGAATAAAATAAACTCATAAAAACATTTTTATTTGAATATTTATGTTTGGCTCGAAGAATTAAAAAAAAGTCTAGAAGAAACTTTTACTGTAAGTGTCATTTAAGTTTAGAGCTATATAAAGGATTATTTTACAAGAAAAACAAATTAATATTTATGCACACCTTAAGTTTAAGCAAGTTATTGACCGTCATGTGAAATAATTAGGAGAGGGAGGTTTGAGTCTTTATTAGCTGTTTATTAGGTGATAATGTGGCAAGAATTTATTGAAATTATGAGCAAATAGGATCTTGAAAGATTTCAATCAAAACATGAACTTTCTTAAAATAAATTTCTACATATTTATGTTGTAATTTAATATTTTCGTTGGGGAATCAGTTAAGATTAAAAGCTTAAATGATTAAACAACTCGGAGCTTTTCAAAATCTATTAATTAATATTTATAGTAAAGAATTTTTTAAAATGATTTCACTGATGAATCTCACACTTAAAGGGAAATTGGAAAAAAAATTGTTCCGTGACAAAATAATATAGAATATTATCCGCATATTACGAAATTTTTACATCAGAAGTTGTCACTATTTGCCCCCAGGGTTCACACGGGTTGAAGTTGATGACAAAACAGTCAAAGAAACAAGAAAACCACGGTCAACTTCTTTCCTACCACAAGAAATAAGTATGGCCATACAGAAAAAGAATGCTTATTGTGTCCAAGGTAATTTCACTGGTTTAAGAAAATTGAAAGATGATTTCATTTTTTCAATTCATCTCAATTTCGTATTCAACTCAATCTTGAATATTTTTTCTCACACTAAAAGTTTAACTTTCACAAAAAAAAATATAGGAAATTATAAGTTAAAAACTTAGGCCAAAAACTTTTTGAGTGGCTGCAGGAAATGTTTTTTTCTAACTTTTGAATGAATGTTAATTTGTTGGAGACTAACAATATCATTCATGGATTAAATATAAAATAATGAATTCAATTTTAATTATATCAAACTCATCTAAATCTTATTAGCTCTTAGAGTTTTTAGTGAATAATAAGGCTTATATAAAGAGAGACCACTTTCCGAAAATTTGTTTATCTTAATGTTATTATTTGAATTTATCCGTTTTAAACGATGAGATTTTTAATCGTGTCATAATTCAAAATTAGTTCAAAATTTCTTTCGCGTGAGCACTTTGTTGGACTCAAAAAAATTTTTGACAATTAATTTTCAAAAAAAACCTAGTTTATAAGTAATAATTACACACCAATAAACGAAAATAATTTGGTTTAAAAACTTCATGAATATTTCATCAACCAATCAAAAGTTTTTTGTGAGTTTGTAGAGATGTGTCAGCTGCTTAAGCTCACCGCTTTGTCTTATTTCGCGGGTAAAACCTAAAAATGAAATTCTTAGATAAAGGTTTGTTCTGAGACTTACATATTTTATCTTGGTTGTTGTTAATGAGTTTTGGTGAAAAAAAAATTAAATTAATTTTCAAATATAATTATTTTTTCCAATTTTATCGTAAAATAATTCAATGTGCTTATACTTATATCTCAATCTAGAATTAGGATAATAATTGATGTAAACTCTGAAGAAACTAACTGAAAATTTCAAAAATACAATTTTTAGTTATACTTTTTCGAGTTTGAATTTTGAAAATTAATTTTTTTGCTTCAAATAACTTGTATTTGAGTAACTTTTAAAGCTCAGATGAGAAACCTACTTAAGGTATTTTTATTTTTAGCATTTAATAAACCAAAAAAACATTATTTGTGCATATATTTATTTAAAAAAAAATCATAATTTAAATAAATTTTCAAGAATAATCCATTTAGTTTCAAGAAGTAATGATAAAACGTGGGAATTAAAATCACCTATATATCAAAATCTGCCAAAAAATTAAGTTCAAGTTTTATGGTTATATTAAAAGAAGGAAGCCTTCATATTAATTTTTGCATCCGTCACAGCCACACTTCGTCAGCTCGTAAACCTTGATGTCCTTGCTTTCTCCTTCACAATCCATCTGTGAAAAATTTTAGTGAAATTTAGTTTTTTCACATAATTTCTAAGCTTAAATACAACAAGGGCATCAAATTTTCACCTCGTAAGTTTTCCATCTTCCTTCTTTTCCTTTACAACATTTACAATCGCCATTCTTCATTATAAGATCTCCATCGACCCAAGAAATTTTACTTTCTTCATAACTTTCACCGCACGTTCCTTTACAGGAAGTTATCTTGACATCCGATGTAGACACGCAATTCTTGAAATAATTCATTTATAGTTTAAATACTATTAGATTAAGTTTGATATTTAAAAAGTAAAGTTGTCATAATATTGAGAAGCGTGATCGGAAACATTGAAATGTCTACCTTTCCATTATAGGTTGTTTCGAATTTCTCAATTTTTTCAGCAACTTTGCAAGTCTCGTCAAACTTGGGTTTATCTCTCCAATCATCTTAAAACGAAAAAAATTCGTTTAAAAGTAAACGTATAAATTTGAAAAATATTTAAAATATAAAAAAAAATATTTCTCAAAAATGTTCATATCTGATTCAAATAAAAACTGATATTGGAATGTCTAATCGAAATACAAGAAATCCAATCAAACGAGTATTACCAAGCCAATGGTCGCATGAACAACAGTAAGGGAAGTCTTCGACATACATATTTCCATCCTTTGATTATTCAATTGAAATTTTTAATTTAAAATTCTATTGAAAACGTCAACAAAATTAGATTTAAAATTATTTTTATAATTATTTAAATACCAGTTATGATTTAAAAACTCAACTTAATACGTTAAAAAAATTATACAATTCGAAGTTAGTTTTACCGGTCCACACTGGCAGACATTGCTTCTGTTGTAAACCAGCTCGAAGCCATTGCTGTCACAATAGACAGGGTAACAGGTGTCTTCGTCAGATGTTGTGTTTTTGAGCTGTGTTATGAAATGTTTAGAACTCGTTTAGAATTTCTGTAAAGTTTACTCAATGTAATTCATTGAAAATGAAATAAAACTTACTGTGCATTCGAAATTACCATCCTCGTTACAGTTGCTGAAAGTTTCAATTTACATTATGTAATACTTTATAACAGATAAAAATTCGACAATTCCTAATAGAATAATCCTTTCAACTAACCATTTGTAACAAGAGTTGACGATGACAGAGAGAGGTCCAGTGAGATTGTCACCCTCAAACACTTTCTCTCCATCACTTGACAAACCTGGTACACCATCTTTTTCAACGTAGCCAATGAGTCCATCTTTGTCTTTAACCAGAGCCAAAATTTCATCTAAGATCTTGGCAGTACAAGTTTCTGAAAATATTTCAAACAGTTAAGCTTTTGTAAAAAAATTTAAAGCGTATAATTACTTTCTTTTGGTCTTGTTGTGGTCATGGAAGGAGCTGGAGAAATAAAATAGTAAATAAATAACAATCCAACATCAATATTAAAGTTCATAAATTTGAATTTGAAACAAACGAACTGAATAAAATTCATACCAAGCTAAGAAGAAGAAACTTACTTGTTACTGAGACGGAACAGGCTACCACAGCCAATCCTGAGAAAATAACAGGTTTAGAGGAATCTTTCGGATTGATATCTAGTTTCAGTTTAGATCCAGTTTCAACCACAGCAATTTCAACTTTCTTCTGAAACAAAAATCCACATTTGAAATGTCATTAAAAAAAATAATTAAAATTTCCAAGTCGTACCGTGCTTGGGATTGTGATAGAGTTTTCGTAGACAGTAGAGCCGTCATCAGCAAGCACTTTCAATTCGATGGATTGAATATTATCAGGTGTGAACACAACTTTCATTATTTTCAAGGTTTCTCCAAGACTTAGTTCCAACAGAGGTGATTCATCGGCTGGGATATCAATATTTTTGACATCAGTGGAAGTTGTTTCGGGACGAGAAGAGAAAGAGAATGATGAGCTTGAAGTGACGTCCGAGATTTGACAAACTGAAATATAGGTAATTTTCATAAAAATGTCATTAGAAAATAAAAATGGATTTCGGTAGGTTTCGAAAAACTAATGCAGTTTATACTTCGGCCCCTATAGCTCAATGGTTGAGCATTAGACTAATTATCTAAAGTTACCGGGTTCGATCCCGCGTGGGCCGACAATTAGCACCTGTTCCACAGTGTGTTTTCGCTACATTAAATTTGTAGCAAGCGCTTTGATCTATAAGGAAAAGCGCTTTATATATACCGCATTACATTACATTACTTCGGTTTATAATAACTTAAGAAAGTGTGTTTTAGAAGAAATTCAAAGCTTTCGAGGGGAATATTATTGATGAAAGTACCTGTTGAAGACATGGTAGTTTCTCTAGCAAGCGTTGTAGTTCTGTCCTCAAGGTTATCTAAGCCTTCTTCTGTAATAACACAAATAAAAAATATTATAATAAATATATAAATATTAGAATAATAAAAAATATTATATACGGAATGAAGTTTTAAAAATATGAAATATAAAATAAATTAGTAAGTTATCGAGGGTAGAAAATTTTGAATGGAAAATGTCGTAACATACACATGAAAAATCTAAATCTACCAAAGTATTAATATTCACTCAATAGAACTTATTGAGCATGGTAAGCCAAGTTAATAATGATTTAATGTTACCTTCGGCACAAACACTGATTTCAAGAGTAGAAATTTCCACTTGCTGAGTCGTATCTTTTGGTGTGATAGCCAAAACAACAGACTTCACACTACTTGAAGATTTTATTACTCTCACCGTATTCTGGAAGTATGAGAAGAATGAAAATGAAAAATTTGAAATTTACTTTCATAAACTTAAAAAGCAATGCTTACTTGAGAATCAGCCATAGCGTCAAACGTGTCAATAGGGTTGCCATCTTCATCTTTTGTCGCAAAACTTACACCTCTAATATTGTCTCCTACAACCAGAAATTCTTTGATATTTAGTGATTTGCCAAAAGTAACAGTAACAACGACGTATTCTGAAGCAGGGAATGTTATAGGTAATCTGGTAGATTCAACATCAGGGTAGGTCGTGAGACTGGTATCGGTATAGTCAATTGCATTTTCAGTGTCACATTCGGTTCCAGAAGCTGATGCTGAGTGGTATTTGGAAATAGATAAGTAATCGCTGACAAAAATAAAAAGAATGACATACTTGTTTGCATGTAGAAGGTGGTCAGGGTCGTTTCACCGCCTAAAGTGGTTGGAGGTACAGACTGAGTGGTTGGAGCTTCAGAGCACACAAACACACTTAGATCGGTAACTAAAACATTTTGAGTAGTATCGGATGGAGTAAACTCCAAGGTGATGGTTCCTACATCATCAACGGCAGCATATATTTGGATTTTACCCTGGAAATTGAAAGGTTTTTGTACAGAATTTATATTGTTGTGAATAATATGAACACGGAAAAAATTTTTATTGTGAAACTTCAAAATTTACATTTTTAGGAGTGTGAGTTTCTCTGTACATTGTGTTTCCAGAAGAATGTTTCATTTCTACCTTGACACTTTCCACATTTTTGACCCTAAAGCTGAGTCTTGAGAAAATACGTTTACTAAAAGTGATTTTAATCAAAGGTTTATTGCCAGAGGCAGGAAGTTTGAAAGACGTCTTTGAATAAGGGTCTAGACTGGCAGGTGTTGAGGTGACTTTAGTATTTGGATCATCTATAACATCCTCAATAACACATGTGGTTGGTGGTACAGAGCCTTGAAAGAATTATTATAAGATAGTAATAAAATGATTATATAAATTGTAGATGGACTGGATTAAAATGCAGACCTGTAGTTACGGTTTGAGTGGGAGCCAATGTACTTTCTTTTACAGAAGTAGTGCGTTCTACTAAATTATCTAAGTCCTCTTCTGTTAGGGCAGAAATAATTATTCTAATATTGTATGACAAAAAAATGAATGAGGATTATATATTAATTTTACCTTCTTCGGCACAAACACGGATTTCAAGAGTAGAGAGTATGACTTCTTCAGTCGTAGCTTTCGGTGTGATTGCCAAAACAACAGATTTCACACTTATCAAAGATCTTTCTACTTTTACTGTATTCTGAGAATATGGAGTTGATAGAAATGAAAAATTTGAAAGTTTTTTTTTAGAAAAGTAAAAAGCAATGCTTACTTGAGAATCAGCCATAACATCAAACGTGTCAATAGGGTTGCCATCTTCATCTTTTGTCGCAAAACTTACACCTCTAATATTGTCTCCTACAACCAGAAATTCTTTGATATTTAGTGATTTGCCAAAAGTAACAGTAACAACGACGTATTCTGAAGCAGGGAATGTTATAGGTAATCTGGTAGATTCAACATCAGGGTAGGTCGTGAGACTGGTATCGGTATAGTCAATTGCATTTTCAGTGTCACATTCGGTTCCAGAAGCTGATGCTGAGTGGTATTTGGAAATAGATAAGTAATCGCTGACAAAAATAAAAAGAATGACATACTTGTTTGCATGTAGAAGGTGGTCAGGGTCGTTTCACCGCCTAAAGTGGTTGGAGGTACAGACTGAGTGGTTGGAGCTTCAGAGCACACAAACACACTTAGATCGGTAACTAAAACATTTTGAGTAGTATCGGATGGAGTAAACTCCAAGGTGATGGTTCCTACATCATCAACGGCAGCATATATTTGGATTTTACCCTGGAAATTGAAAGGTTTTTGTACAGAATTTATATTGTTGTGAATAATATGAACACGGAAAAAATTTTTATTGTGAAACTTCAAAATTTACATTTTTAGGAGTGTGAGTTTCTCTGTACATTGTGTTTCCAGAAGAATGTTTCATTTCTACCTTGACACTTTCCACATTTTTGACCCTAAAGCTGAGTCTTGAGAAAATACGTTTACTAAAAGTGATTTTAATCAAAGGTTTATTGCCAGAGGCAGGAAGTTTGAAAGACGTCTTTGAATAAGGGTCTAGACTGGCAGGTGTTGAGGTGACTTTAGTATTTGGATCATCTATAACATCCTCAATAACACATGTGGTTGGTGGTACAGAGCCTTGAAAGAATTATTATAAGATAGTAATAAAATGATTATATAAATTGTAGATGGACTGGATTAAAATGCAGACCTGTAGTTACGGTTTGAGTGGGAGCCAATGTACTTTCTTTTACAGAAGTAGTGCGTTCTACTAAATTATCTAAGTCCTCTTCTGTTAGGGCAGAAATAATTATTCTAATATTGTATGACAAAAAAATGAATGAGGATTATATATTAATTTTACCTTCTTCGGCACAAACACGGATTTCAAGAGTAGAGAGTATGACTTCTTCAGTCGTAGCTTTCGGTGTGATTGCCAAAACAACAGATTTCACACTTATCAAAGATCTTTCTACTTTTACTGTATTCTGAGAATATGGAGTTGATAGAAATGAAAAATTTGAAAGTTTTTTTTTAGAAAAGTAAAAAGCAATGCTTACTTGAGAATCAGCCATAACATCAAACGAGTCAATAGGGTTATACACTTCATCTTTTGCCACTATACTTACACCTCTAATATTGTCTCCTACAACCACAAATTCTTTGATATCTAGTAATTCGCCAAAAGTAGCAGTAACAACGACGTATTCTGAAGCAGGGAATGTTATAGGTAATGTGGTAGATTCAACTTCAGGGTAGGTCGTGAGACTGGTATCGGTATAGTCAATTGCATTTTCAGTGTCACATTCGGTTCCAGAAGCTGATGCTGAGTGGTATTTGGAAATAGATAAGTAATCGCTGACAAAAATAAAAAGAATGACATACTTGTTTGCATGTAGAAGGTGGTCAGGGTCGTTTCACCGCCTAAAGTGGTTGGAGGTACAGACTGAGTGGTTGGAGCTTCAGAGCACACAAACACACTTAGATCGGTAACTAAAACATTTTGAGTAGTATCGGATGGAGTAAACTCCAAGGTGATGGTTCCTACATCATCAACGGCAGCATATATTTGGATTTTACCCTGGAAATTGAAAGGTTTTTGTATAGAATTTATATTGTTGTGAATAATATGAACACGGAAAAAATTTTTATTGTGAAACTTCAAAATTTACATTTTTAGGAGTGTGAGTTTCTCTGTACATTGTGTTTCCAGAAGAATGTTTCATTTCTACCTTGACACTTTCCACATTTTTGACCCTAAAGCTGAGTCTTGAGAAAATACGTTTACTAAAAGTGATTTTAATCAAAGGTTTATTGCCAGAGGCAGGAAGTTTGAAAGACGTCTTTGAATAAGGGTCTAGACTGGCAGGTGTTGAGGTGACTTTAGTATTTGGATCATCTATAACATCCTCAATAACACATGTGGTTGGTGGTACAGAGCCTTGAAAGAATTATTATAAGATAGTAATAAAATGATTATATAAATTGTAGATGGACTGGATTAAAATGCAGACCTGTAGTTACGGTTTGAGTGGGAGCCAATGTACTTTCTTTTACAGAAGTAGTGCGTTCTACTAAATTATCTAAGTCCTCTTCTGTTAGGGCAGAAATAATTATTCTAATATTGTATGACAAAAAAATGAATGAGGATTATATATTAATTTTACCTTCTTCGGCACAAACACGGATTTCAAGAGTAGAGAGTATGACTTCTTCAGTCGTAGCTTTCGGTGTGATTGCCAAAACAACAGATTTCACACTTATCAAAGATCTTTCTACTTTTACCGTATTCTGAGAATATGGAGTTGATAGAAATGAAAAATTTGAAAGTTTTTTTTTAGAAAAGTAAAAAGCAATGCTTACTTGAGAATCAGCCATAACATCAAACGAGTCAATAGGGTTATACACTTCATCTTTTGCCACTATACTTACACCTCTAATATTGTCTCCTACAACCACAAATTCTTTGATATCTAGTAATTCGCCAAAAGTAGCAGTAACAACGACGTATTCTGAAGCAGGGAATGTTATAGGTAATGTGGTAGATTCAACTTCAGGGTAGGTCGTGAGACTGGTATCGGTATAGTCAATTGCATTTTCAGTGTCACATTCGGTTCCAGAAGCTGATGCTGAGTGGTATTTGGAAATAGATAAGTAATCGCTGACAAAAATAAAAAGAATGACATACTTGTTTGCATGTAGAAGGTGGTCAGGGTCGTTTCACCGCCTAAAGTGGTTGGAGGTACAGACTGAGTGGTTGGAGCTTCAGAGCACACAAACACACTTAGATCGGTAACTAAAACATTTTGAGTAGTATCGGATGGAGTAAACTCCAAAGTGATGGTTCCTACATCATCAACGGCAGCATATATTTGGATTTTACCCTGGAAATTGAAAGGTTTTTGTATAGAATTTATATTGTTGTGAATAATATGAACACGGAAAGAATGTTTATTGTGAAAATTAAAAATTTACGTTTTTAGGAGTGTGAGTTTCTCTGTACATTGGGTTTCCAAAAAAATGTTTCATTTCGACCTTGACACTTTCCACATTTTCAACCTCAAAGCTGAGTCTTGATAAAATACGTTTACTAAAAGTGATTTTAATCAAAGGTTTATTGCCAGAGGCAGGAAGTTTGAAAGACGTCTTTGAATAAGGGTCTAGACTGGCAGGTGTTGAGGTGACTTTAGTATTTGGATCATCTATAACATCCTCAATAACACATGTGGTTGGAGGGGTAGCTGGAAAAATGAGTTTGATAATGAAGAAAGATAAAAAAAAATGGATTTAAATGAGAATAGTAAAAAAAGAAAAAAATAAAGTTTTAACAAACAAAAAAAAAGGTTGAGCGAACTTTCTTTTGCTGTGGCAGAAGTTGTTCCTTGTGTTCCTTCTCCTTTAGTTGTGGCACCTGCTTTTTGAGTTGTGGCACCTGCTTTTTGAGTTGTGGCACCTGCTTTTTGAGTTGTGGCACCTGCTTTTTGAGTTGTGGCTCCTGCTTTTTGAGTTGTGGCACCTGCTTTTTGAGTTGTGGCTCCTGCTTTTTGAGTTGTGGCACCTGCTTTTTGAGTTGTACCTGTATATGGATGGATAAAGCGATAATTTGAGTAAGAATGCGTCAATGATAAATGATTAATTGCGATTGTAAATTGGCTATAATGTTGATCTTACGGTCTTCAAGATTATCGAGTCCTTCTTCTTCCGCGGTGGTAGTTACTCCTGGTGCAAGGCGAGTAGTAATTGTTGTTCCAGATGGCAAGGCTGTAGTAGTTTCGACTTCTCCGCATGCCTTAATGTCGAATTCAGCGACTTCAACTCCAACACTAACGTCGTCTTTAGTGAGCTCAACAACGATGGTTTTGACGCCTTCTGGACTGCTCTTTTCATCTCCGACTGTGAACGTACCCTGGGAGATTGAGTAATGAGCAAAATTAGAAAAAAACAATTAAATTTTCAATCAATTTTTGATGACTGAAAAAAACATACGTCTTCTGAAACGGCCTCTTGTCTTGCCAACTCAACGCCATCGACGTCTTTGTAAATAACTTCGACCTTTTTAACGTTCGTTGCAGAAACTTCAAGCTGCATGATGGTTGTGGGTTCATCGGTTGTAACAATAATTTGCGCTGTGGTATCTTCACTTTGATCGATAAAAATAGGTCTATCGGTAAGTGGATCACCGCCAGATCCCTGAGCGGGCACTGTTTCCAATTGAACGCCATCTTGTTCAAGCAATTTGACTACAGAGCATGTTGTTGTGGCACCAACTGTGGTCGTTAATATTTCGCCGCAAGCGTGTATGCTAAGGCCGTCAACAGAAATTGTTCCTAATGGAATATCTTTCGGAGTGAAAATGAGCCTAATCGTTTTGACACCAGGTACATCTTCGTCGGCTCTGAATGTTTCCTGCAATGAAAATTCAAATATATATTTATTTATTCATAAAACTATACACATACATATGCTTTTAAATATATACAAATGTAATCATAGATGAATGTAAGTATACACAAATCTCTACTTTATATGAGATCAAAATACCATAATGAAGTTTGAAAAGAGGTCAAAAAAAAAGAAAAATGAAATTTACATCTGGTTGTTCAGTGAGTACCAGCGTATCGACTACCACTCCATCTTCATCGAGCAATTCAGCTACGATTTCTTCGACGTTTTCGGGCTTTTTAACTACAATTTCCATTATGGTCGTTGGCTCTTCTGCAACAATTTCAACGACTGGCTCTGGAACGTCATCCGATATTTGCAACTCGAATGGATCTTTAAATGCAGCGGGATCTTCTTGTGTTTCGCCATTTACGCTAACTTGAGTGCCTGGTTGGTCCAGCAATAAATTGATTTGACAGATTGTGGCGATAGTTGTTCCTTGTGTTCCTTCTCCTTTAGTTGTGGCACCTGCTTTTTGAGTTGTGGCACCTGCTTTTTGAGTTGTGGCACCTGCTTTTTGAGTTGTGGCACCTGCTTTTTGAGTTGTGGCTCCTGCTTTTTGAGTTGTGGCACCTGCTTTTTGAGTTGTGGCTCCTGCTTTTTGAGTTGTGGCACCTGCTTTTTGAGTTGTACCTGTATATGGATGGATAAAGCGATAATTTGAGTAAGAATGCGTCAATGATAAATGATTAATTGCGATTGTAAATTGGCTATAATGTTGATCTTACGGTCTTCAAGATTATCGAGTCCTTCTTCTTCCGCGGTGGTAGTTACTCCTGGTGCAAGGCGAGTAGTAATTGTTGTTCCAGATGGCAAGGCTGTAGTAGTTTCGACTTCTCCGCATGCCTTAATGTCGAATTCAGCGACTTCAACTCCAACACTAACGTCGTCTTTAGTGAGCTCAACAACGATGGTTTTGACGCCTTCTGGACTGCTCTTTTCATCTCCGACTGTGAACGTACCCTGGGAGATTGAGTAATGAGCAAAATTAGAAAAAAACAATTAAATTTTCAATCAATTTTTGATGACTGAAAAAAACATACGTCTTCTGAAACGGCCTCTTGTCTTGCCAACTCAACGCCATCGACGTCTTTGTAAATAACTTCGACCTTTTTAACGTTCGTTGCAGAAACTTCAAGCTGCATGATGGTTGTGGGTTCATCGGTTGTAACAATAATTTGCGCTGTGGTATCTTCACTTTGATCGATAAAAATAGGTCTATCGGTAAGTGGATCACCGCCAGATCCCTGAGCGGGCACTGTTTCCAATTGAACGCCATCTTGTTCAAGCAATTTGACTACAGAGCATGTTGTTGTGGCACCAACTGTGGTCGTTAATATTTCGCCGCAAGCGTGTATGCTAAGGCCGTCAACAGAAATTGTTCCTAATGGAATATCTTTCGGAGTGAAAATGAGCCTAATCGTTTTGACACCAGGTACATCTTCGTCGGCTCTGAATGTTTCCTGCAATGAAAATTCAAATATATATTTATTTATTCATAAAACTATACACATACATATGCTTTTAAATATATACAAATGTAATCATAGATGAATGTAAGTATACACAAATCTCTACTTTATATGAGATCAAAATACCATAATGAAGTTTGAAAAGAGGTCAAAAAAAAAGAAAAATGAAATTTACATCTGGTTGTTCAGTGAGTACCAGCGTATCGACTACCACTCCATCTTCATCGAGCAATTCAGCTACGATTTCTTCGACGTTTTCGGGCTTTTTAACTACAATTTCCATTATGGTCGTTGGCTCTTCTGCAACAATTTCAACGACTGGCTCTGGAACGTCATCCGATATTTGCAACTCGAATGGATCTTTAAATGCAGCGGGATCTTCTTGTGTTTCGCCATTTACGCTAACTTGAGTGCCTGGTTGGTCCAGCAATAAATTGATTTGACAGATTGTGGCGATAGTTGTTCCTTGTGTTCCTTCTCCTTTAGTTGTGGCACCTGCTTTTTGAGTTGTGGCACCTGCTTTTTGAGTTGTGGCACCTGCTTTTTGAGTTGTGGCACCTGCTTTTTGAGTTGTGGCTCCTGCTTTTTGAGTTGTGGCACCTGCTTTTTGAGTTGTGGCTCCTGCTTTTTGAGTTGTGGCACCTGCTTTTTGAGTTGTACCTGTATATGGATGGATAAAGCGATAATTTGAGTAAGAATGCGTCAATGATAAATGATTAATTGCGATTGTAAATTGGCTATAATGTTGATCTTACGGTCTTCAAGATTATCGAGTCCTTCTTCTTCCGCGGTGGTAGTTACTCCTGGTGCAAGGCGAGTAGTAATTGTTGTTCCAGATGGCAAGGCTGTAGTAGTTTCGACTTCTCCGCATGCCTTAATGTCGAATTCAGCGACTTCAACTCCAACACTAACGTCGTCTTTAGTGAGCTCAACAACGATGGTTTTGACGCCTTCTGGACTGCTCTTTTCATCTCCGACTGTGAACGTACCCTGGGAGATTGAGTAATGAGCAAAATTAGAAAAAAACAATTAAATTTTCAATCAATTTTTGATGACTGAAAAAAACATACGTCTTCTGAAACGGCCTCTTGTCTTGCCAACTCAACGCCATCGACGTCTTTGTAAATAACTTCGACCTTTTTAACGTTCGTTGCAGAAACTTCAAGCTGCATGATGGTTGTGGGTTCATCGGTTGTAACAATAATTTGCGCTGTGGTATCTTCACTTTGATCGATAAAAATAGGTCTATCGGTAAGTGGATCACCGCCAGATCCCTGAGCGGGCACTGTTTCCAATTGAACGCCATCTTGTTCAAGCAATTTGACTACAGAGCATGTTGTTGTGGCACCAACTGTGGTCGTTAATATTTCGCCGCAAGCGTGTATGCTAAGGCCGTCAACAGAAATTGTTCCTAATGGAATATCTTTCGGAGTGAAAATGAGCCTAATCGTTTTGACACCAGGTACATCTTCGTCGGCTCTGAATGTTTCCTGCAATGAAAATTCAAATATATATTTATTTATTCATAAAACTATACACATACATATGCTTTTAAATATATAAAAATGTAATCATAGATGAATGTAAGTATACACAAATCTCTACTTTATATGAGATCAAAATACCATAATGAAGTTTGAAAAGAGGTCAAAAAAAAAGAAAAATGAAATTTACATCTGGTTGTTCAGTGAGTACCAGCGTATCGACTACCACTCCATCTTCATCGAGCAATTCAGCTACGATTTCTTCGACGTTTTCGGGCTTTTTAACTACAATTTCCATTATGGTCGTTGGCTCTTCTGCAACAATTTCAACGACTGGCTCTGGAACGTCATCCGATATTTGCAACTCGAATGGATCTTTAAATGCAGCGGGATCTTCTTGTGTTTCGCCATTTACGCTAACTTGAGTGCCTGGTTGGTCCAGCAATAAATTGATTTGACAGATTGTGGCGATAGTTGTTCCTTGTGTTCCTTCTCCTTTAGTTGTGGCACCTGCTTTTTGAGTTGTGGCACCTGCTTTTTGAGTTGTGGCACCTGCTTTTTGAGTTGTGGCACCTGCTTTTTGAGTTGTGGCACCTGCTTTTTGAGTTGTGGCACCTGCTTTTTGAGTTGTGGCTCCTGCTTTTTGAGTTGTGGCACCTGCTTTTTGAGTTGTACCTGTATATGGATGGATAAAGCGATAATTTGAGTAAGATTGCGTCAATGATAAATGATTAATTGCGATTGTAAATTGGCTATAATGTTGATCTTACGGTCTTCAAGATTATCGAGTCCTTCTTCTTCCGCGGTGGTAGTTACTCCTGGTGCAAGGCGAGTAGTAATTGTTGTTCCAGATGGCAAGGCTGTAGTAGTTTCGACTTCTCCGCATGCCTTAATGTCGAATTCAGCGACTTCAACTCCAACACTAACGTCGTCTTTAGTGAGCTCAACAACGATGGTTTTGACGCCTTCTGGACTGCTCTTTTCATCTCCGACTGTGAACGTACCCTGGGAGATTGAGTAATGAGCAAAATTAGAAAAAAACAATTAAATTTTCAATCAATTTTTGATGACTGAAAAAAACATACGTCTTCTGAAACGGCCTCTTGTCTTGCCAACTCAACGCCATCGACGTCTTTGTAAATAACTTCGACCTTTTTAACGTTCGTTGCAGAAACTTCAAGCTGCATGATGGTTGTGGGTTCATCGGTTGTAACAATAATTTGCGCTGTGGTATCTTCACTTTGATCGATAAAAATAGGTCTATCGGTAAGTGGATCACCGCCAGATCCCTGAGCGGGCACTGTTTCCAATTGAACGCCATCTTGTTCAAGCAATTTGACTACAGAGCATGTTGTTGTGGCACCAACTGTGGTCGTTAATATTTCGCCGCAAGCGTGTATGCTAAGGCCGTCAACAGAAATTGTTCCTAATGGAATATCTTTCGGAGTGAAAATGAGCCTAATCGTTTTGACACCAGGTACATCTTCGTCGGCTCTGAATGTTTCCTGCAATGAAAATTCAAATATATATTTATTTATTCATAAAACTATACACATACATATGCTTTTAAATATATACAAATGTAATCATAGATGAATGTAAGTATACACAAATCTCTACTTTATATGAGATCAAAATACCATAATGAAGTTTGAAAAGAGGTCAAAAAAAAAGAAAAATGAAATTTACATCTGGTTGTTCAGTGAGTACCAGCGTATCGACTACCACTCCATCTTCATCGAGCAATTCAGCTACGATTTCTTCGACGTTTTCGGGCTTTTTAACTACAATTTCCATTATGGTCGTTGGCTCTTCTGCAACAATTTCAACGACTGGCTCTGGAACGTCATCCGATATTTGCAACTCGAATGGATCTTTAAATGCAGCGGGATCTTCTTGTGTTTCGCCATTTACGCTAACTTGAGTGCCTGGTTGGTCCAGCAATAAATTGATTTGACAGATTGTGGCGATAGTTGTTCCTTGTGTTCCTTCTCCTTTAGTTGTGGCACCTGCTTTTTGAGTTGTGGCACCTGCTTTTTGAGTTGTGGCACCTGCTTTTTGAGTTGTGGCACCTGCTTTTTGAGTTGTGGCACCTGCTTTTTGAGTTGTGGCACCTGCTTTTTGAGTTGTGGCTCCTGCTTTTTGAGTTGTGGCACCTGCTTTTTGAGTTGTACCTGTATATGGATGGATAAAGCGATAATTTGAGTAAGATTGCGTCAATGATAAATGATTAATTGCGATTGTAAATTGGCTATAATGTTGATCTTACGGTCTTCAAGATTATCGAGTCCTTCTTCTTCCGCGGTGGTAGTTACTCCTGGTGCAAGGCGAGTAGTAATTGTTGTTCCAGATGGCAAGGCTGTAGTAGTTTCGACTTCTCCGCATGCCTTAATGTCGAATTCAGCGACTTCAACTCCAACACTAACGTCGTCTTTAGTGAGCTCAACAACGATGGTTTTGACGCCTTCTGGACTGCTCTTTTCATCTCCGACTGTGAACGTACCCTGGGAGATTGAGTAATGAGCAAAATTAGAAAAAAACAATTAAATTTTCAATCAATTTTTGATGACTGAAAAAAACATACGTCTTCTGAAACGGCCTCTTGTCTTGCCAACTCAACGCCATCGACGTCTTTGTAAATAACTTCGACCTTTTTAACGTTCGTTGCAGAAACTTCAAGCTGCATGATGGTTGTGGGTTCATCGGTTGTAACAATAATTTGCGCTGTGGTATCTTCACTTTGATCGATAAAAATAGGTCTATCGGTAAGTGGATCACCGCCAGATCCCTGAGCGGGCACTGTTTCCAATTGAACGCCATCTTGTTCAAGCAATTTGACTACAGAGCATGTTGTTGTGGCACCAACTGTGGTCGTTAATATTTCGCCGCAAGCGTGTATGCTAAGGCCGTCAACAGAAATTGTTCCTAATGGAATATCTTTCGGAGTGAAAATGAGCCTAATCGTTTTGACACCAGGTACATCTTCGTCGGCTCTGAATGTTTCCTGCAATGAAAATTCAAATATATATTTATTTATTCATAAAACTATACACATACATATGCTTTTAAATATATACAAATGTAATCATAGATGAATGTAAGTATACACAAATCTCTACTTTATATGAGATCAAAATACCATAATGAAGTTTGAAAAGAGGTCAAAAAAAAAGAAAAATGAAATTTACATCTGGTTGTTCAGTGAGTACCAGCGTATCGACTACCACTCCATCTTCATCGAGCAATTCAGCTACGATTTCTTCGACGTTTTCGGGCTTTTTAACTACAATTTCCATTATGGTCGTTGGCTCTTCTGCAACAATTTCAACGACTGGCTCTGGAACGTCATCCGATATTTGCAACTCGAATGGATCTTTAAATGCAGCGGGATCTTCTTGTGTTTCGCCATTTACGCTAACTTGAGTGCCTGGTTGGTCCAGCAATAAATTGATTTGACAGATTGTGGCGATAGTTGTTCCTTGTGTTCCTTCTCCTTTAGTTGTGGCACCTGCTTTTTGAGTTGTGGCACCTGCTTTTTGAGTTGTGGCACCTGCTTTTTGAGTTGTGGCACCTGCTTTTTGAGTTGTGGCACCTGCTTTTTGAGTTGTGGCACCTGCTTTTTGAGTTGTGGCTCCTGCTTTTTGAGTTGTGGCACCTGCTTTTTGAGTTGTACCTGTATATGGATGGATAAAGCGATAATTTGAGTAAGATTGCGTCAATGATAAATGATTAATTGCGATTGTAAATTGGCTATAATGTTGATCTTACGGTCTTCAAGATTATCGAGTCCTTCTTCTTCCGCGGTGGTAGTTACTCCTGGTGCAAGGCGAGTAGTAATTGTTGTTCCAGATGGCAAGGCTGTAGTAGTTTCGACTTCTCCGCATGCCTTAATGTCGAATTCAGCGACTTCAACTCCAACACTAACGTCGTCTTTAGTGAGCTCAACAACGATGGTTTTGACGCCTTCTGGACTGCTCTTTTCATCTCCGACTGTGAACGTACCCTGGGAGATTGAGTAATGAGCAAAATTAGAAAAAAACAATTAAATTTTCAATCAATTTTTGATGACTGAAAAAAACATACGTCTTCTGAAACGGCCTCTTGTCTTGCCAACTCAACGCCATCGACGTCTTTGTAAATAACTTCGACCTTTTTAACGTTCGTTGCAGAAACTTCAAGCTGCATGATGGTTGTGGGTTCATCGGTTGTAACAATAATTTGCGCTGTGGTATCTTCACTTTGATCGATAAAAATAGGTCTATCGGTAAGTGGATCACCGCCAGATCCCTGAGCGGGCACTGTTTCCAATTGAACGCCATCTTGTTCAAGCAATTTGACTACAGAGCATGTTGTTGTGGCACCAACTGTGGTCGTTAATATTTCGCCGCAAGCGTGTATGCTAAGGCCGTCAACAGAAATTGTTCCTAATGGAATATCTTTCGGAGTGAAAATGAGCCTAATCGTTTTGACACCAGGTACATCTTCGTCGGCTCTGAATGTTTCCTGCAATGAAAATTCAAATATATATTTATTTATTCATAAAACTATACACATACATATGCTTTTAAATATATACAAATGTAATCATAGATGAATGTAAGTATACACAAATCTCTACTTTATATGAGATCAAAATACCATAATGAAGTTTGAAAAGAGGTCAAAAAAAAAGAAAAATGAAATTTACATCTGGTTGTTCAGTGAGTACCAGCGTATCGACTACCACTCCATCTTCATCGAGCAATTCAGCTACGATTTCTTCGACGTTTTCGGGCTTTTTAACTACAATTTCCATTATGGTCGTTGGCTCTTCTGCAACAATTTCAACGACTGGCTCTGGAACGTCATCCGATATTTGCAACTCGAATGGATCTTTAAATGCAGCGGGATCTTCTTGTGTTTCGCCATTTACGCTAACTTGAGTGCCTGGTTGGTCCAGCAATAAATTGATTTGACAGATTGTGGCGATAGTTGTTCCTTGTGTTCCTTCTCCTTTAGTTGTGGCACCTGCTTTTTGAGTTGTGGCACCTGCTTTTTGAGTTGTGGCACCTGCTTTTTGAGTTGTGGCACCTGCTTTTTGAGTTGTGGCACCTGCTTTTTGAGTTGTGGCACCTGCTTTTTGAGTTGTGGCTCCTGCTTTTTGAGTTGTGGCACCTGCTTTTTGAGTTGTACCTGTATATGGATGGATAAAGCGATAATTTGAGTAAGATTGCGTCAATGATAAATGATTAATTGCGATTGTAAATTGGCTATAATGTTGATCTTACGGTCTTCAAGATTATCGAGTCCTTCTTCTTCCGCGGTGGTAGTTACTCCTGGTGCAAGGCGAGTAGTAATTGTTGTTCCAGATGGCAAGGCTGTAGTAGTTTCGACTTCTCCGCATGCCTTAATGTCGAATTCAGCGACTTCAACTCCAACACTAACGTCGTCTTTAGTGAGCTCAACAACGATGGTTTTGACGCCTTCTGGACTGCTCTTTTCATCTCCGACTGTGAACGTACCCTGGGAGATTGAGTAATGAGCAAAATTAGAAAAAAACAATTAAATTTTCAATCAATTTTTGATGACTGAAAAAAACATACGTCTTCTGAAACGGCCTCTTGTCTTGCCAACTCAACGCCATCGACGTCTTTGTAAATAACTTCGACCTTTTTAACGTTCGTTGCAGAAACTTCAAGCTGCATGATGGTTGTGGGTTCATCGGTTGTAACAATAATTTGCGCTGTGGTATCTTCACTTTGATCGATAAAAATAGGTCTATCGGTAAGTGGATCACCGCCAGATCCCTGAGCGGGCACTGTTTCCAATTGAACGCCATCTTGTTCAAGCAATTTGACTACAGAGCATGTTGTTGTGGCACCAACTGTGGTCGTTAATATTTCGCCGCAAGCGTGTATGCTAAGGCCGTCAACAGAAATTGTTCCTAATGGAATATCTTTCGGAGTGAAAATGAGCCTAATCGTTTTGACACCAGGTACATCTTCGTCGGCTCTGAATGTTTCCTGCAATGAAAATTCAAATATATATTTATTTATTCATAAAACTATACACATACATATGCTTTTAAATATATAAAAATGTAATCATAGATGAATGTAAGTATACACAAATCTCTACTTTATATGAGATCAAAATACCATAATGAAGTTTGAAAAGAGGTCAAAAAAAAAGAAAAATGAAATTTACATCTGGTTGTTCAGTGAGTACCAGCGTATCGACTACCACTCCATCTTCATCGAGCAATTCAGCTACGATTTCTTCGACGTTTTCGGGCTTTTTAACTACAATTTCCATTATGGTCGTTGGCTCTTCTGCAACAATTTCAACGACTGGCTCTGGAACGTCATCCGATATTTGCAACTCGAATGGATCTTTAAATGCAGCGGGATCTTCTTGTGTTTCGCCATTTACGCTAACTTGAGTGCCTGGTTGGTCCAGCAATAAATTGATTTGACAGATTGTGGCGATAGTTGTTCCTTGTGTTCCTTCTCCTTTAGTTGTGGCACCTGCTTTTTGAGTTGTGGCACCTGCTTTTTGAGTTGTGGCACCTGCTTTTTGAGTTGTGGCACCTGCTTTTTGAGTTGTGGCACCTGCTTTTTGAGTTGTGGCACCTGCTTTTTGAGTTGTGGCTCCTGCTTTTTGAGTTGTGGCACCTGCTTTTTGAGTTGTACCTGTATATGGATGGATAAAGCGATAATTTGAGTAAGAATGCGTCAATGATAAATGATTAATTGCGATTGTAAATTGGCTATAATGTTGATCTTACGGTCTTCAAGATTATCGAGTCCTTCTTCTTCCGCGGTGGTAGTTACTCCTGGTGCAAGGCGAGTAGTAATTGTTGTTCCAGATGGCAAGGCTGTAGTAGTTTCGACTTCTCCGCATGCCTTAATGTCGAATTCAGCGACTTCAACTCCAACACTAACGTCGTCTTTAGTGAGCTCAACAACGATGGTTTTGACGCCTTCTGGACTGCTCTTTTCATCTCCGACTGTGAACGTACCCTGGGAGATTGAGTAATGAGCAAAATTAGAAAAAAACAATTAAATTTTCAATCAATTTTTGATGACTGAAAAAAACATACGTCTTCTGAAACGGCCTCTTGTCTTGCCAACTCAACGCCATCGACGTCTTTGTAAATAACTTCGACCTTTTTAACGTTCGTTGCAGAAACTTCAAGCTGCATGATGGTTGTGGGTTCATCGGTTGTAACAATAATTTGCGCTGTGGTATCTTCACTTTGATCGATAAAAATAGGTCTATCGGTAAGTGGATCACCGCCAGATCCCTGAGCGGGCACTGTTTCCAATTGAACGCCATCTTGTTCAAGCAATTTGACTACAGAGCATGTTGTTGTGGCACCAACTGTGGTCGTTAATATTTCGCCGCAAGCGTGTATGCTAAGGCCGTCAACAGAAATTGTTCCTAATGGAATATCTTTCGGAGTGAAAATGAGCCTAATCGTTTTGACACCAGGTACATCTTCGTCGGCTCTGAATGTTTCCTGCAATGAAAATTCAAATATATATTTATTTATTCATAAAACTATACACATACATATGCTTTTAAATATATACAAATGTAATCATAGATGAATGTAAGTATACACAAATCTCTACTTTATATGAGATCAAAATACCATAATGAAGTTTGAAAAGAGGTCAAAAAAAAAGAAAAATGAAATTTACATCTGGTTGTTCAGTGAGTACCAGCGTATCGACTACCACTCCATCTTCATCGAGCAATTCAGCTACGATTTCTTCGACGTTTTCGGGCTTTTTAACTACAATTTCCATTATGGTCGTTGGCTCTTCTGCAACAATTTCAACGACTGGCTCTGGAACGTCATCCGATATTTGCAACTCGAATGGATCTTTAAATGCAGCGGGATCTTCTTGTGTTTCGCCATTTACGCTAACTTGAGTGCCTGGTTGGTCCAGCAATAAATTGATTTGACAGATTGTGGCGATAGTTGTTCCTTGTGTTCCTTCTCCTTTAGTTGTGGCACCTGCTTTTTGAGTTGTGGCACCTGCTTTTTGAGTTGTGGCACCTGCTTTTTGAGTTGTGGCACCTGCTTTTTGAGTTGTGGCACCTGCTTTTTGAGTTGTGGCACCTGCTTTTTGAGTTGTGGCTCCTGCTTTTTGAGTTGTGGCACCTGCTTTTTGAGTTGTACCTGTATATGGATGGATAAAGCGATAATTTGAGTAAGAATGCGTCAATGATAAATGATTAATTGCGATTGTAAATTGGCTATAATGTTGATCTTACGGTCTTCAAGATTATCGAGTCCTTCTTCTTCCGCGGTGGTAGTTACTCCTGGTGCAAGGCGAGTAGTAATTGTTGTTCCAGATGGCAAGGCTGTAGTAGTTTCGACTTCTCCGCATGCCTTAATGTCGAATTCAGCGACTTCAACTCCAACACTAACGTCGTCTTTAGTGAGCTCAACAACGATGGTTTTGACGCCTTCTGGACTGCTCTTTTCATCTCCGACTGTGAACGTACCCTGGGAGATTGAGTAATGAGCAAAATTAGAAAAAAACAATTAAATTTTCAATCAATTTTTGATGACTGAAAAAAACATACGTCTTCTGAAACGGCCTCTTGTCTTGCCAACTCAACGCCATCGACGTCTTTGTAAATAACTTCGACCTTTTTAACGTTCGTTGCAGAAACTTCAAGCTGCATGATGGTTGTGGGTTCATCGGTTGTAACAATAATTTGCGCTGTGGTATCTTCACTTTGATCGATAAAAATAGGTCTATCGGTAAGTGGATCACCGCCAGATCCCTGAGCGGGCACTGTTTCCAATTGAACGCCATCTTGTTCAAGCAATTTGACTACAGAGCATGTTGTTGTGGCACCAACTGTGGTCGTTAATATTTCGCCGCAAGCGTGTATGCTAAGGCCGTCAACAGAAATTGTTCCTAATGGAATATCTTTCGGAGTGAAAATGAGCCTAATCGTTTTGACACCAGGTACATCTTCGTCGGCTCTGAATGTTTCCTGCAATGAAAATTCAAATATATATTTATTTATTCATAAAACTATACACATACATATGCTTTTAAATATATACAAATGTAATCATAGATGAATGTAAGTATACACAAATCTCTACTTTATATGAGATCAAAATACCATAATGAAGTTTGAAAAGAGGTCAAAAAAAAAGAAAAATGAAATTTACATCTGGTTGTTCAGTGAGTACCAGCGTATCGACTACCACTCCATCTTCATCGAGCAATTCAGCTACGATTTCTTCGACGTTTTCGGGCTTTTTAACTACAATTTCCATTATGGTCGTTGGCTCTTCTGCAACAATTTCAACGACTGGCTCTGGAACGTCATCCGATATTTGCAACTCGAATGGATCTTTAAATGCAGCGGGATCTTCTTGTGTTTCGCCATTTACGCTAACTTGAGTGCCTGGTTGGTCCAGCAATAAATTGATTTGACAGATTGTGGCGATAGTTGTTCCTTGTGTTCCTTCTCCTTTAGTTGTGGCACCTGCTTTTTGAGTTGTGGCACCTGCTTTTTGAGTTGTGGCACCTGCTTTTTGAGTTGTGGCACCTGCTTTTTGAGTTGTGGCTCCTGCTTTTTGAGTTGTGGCACCTGCTTTTTGAGTTGTGGCTCCTGCTTTTTGAGTTGTGGCACCTGCTTTTTGAGTTGTACCTGTATATGGATGGATAAAGCGATAATTTGAGTAAGAATGCGTCAATGATAAATGATTAATTGCGATTGTAAATTGGCTATAATGTTGATCTTACGGTCTTCAAGATTATCGAGTCCTTCTTCTTCCGCGGTGGTAGTTACTCCTGGTGCAAGGCGAGTAGTAATTGTTGTTCCAGATGGCAAGGCTGTAGTAGTTTCGACTTCTCCGCATGCCTTAATGTCGAATTCAGCGACTTCAACTCCAACACTAACGTCGTCTTTAGTGAGCTCAACAACGATGGTTTTGACGCCTTCTGGACTGCTCTTTTCATCTCCGACTGTGAACGTACCCTGGGAGATTGAGTAATGAGCAAAATTAGAAAAAAACAATTAAATTTTCAATCAATTTTTGATGACTGAAAAAAACATACGTCTTCTGAAACGGCCTCTTGTCTTGCCAACTCAACGCCATCGACGTCTTTGTAAATAACTTCGACCTTTTTAACGTTCGTTGCAGAAACTTCAAGCTGCATGATGGTTGTGGGTTCATCGGTTGTAACAATAATTTGCGCTGTGGTATCTTCACTTTGATCGATAAAAATAGGTCTATCGGTAAGTGGATCACCGCCAGATCCCTGAGCGGGCACTGTTTCCAATTGAACGCCATCTTGTTCAAGCAATTTGACTACAGAGCATGTTGTTGTGGCACCAACTGTGGTCGTTAATATTTCGCCGCAAGCGTGTATGCTAAGGCCGTCAACAGAAATTGTTCCTAATGGAATATCTTTCGGAGTGAAAATGAGCCTAATCGTTTTGACACCAGGTACATCTTCGTCGGCTCTGAATGTTTCCTGCAATGAAAATTCAAATATATATTTATTTATTCATAAAACTATACACATACATATGCTTTTAAATATATACAAATGTAATCATAGATGAATGTAAGTATACACAAATCTCTACTTTATATGAGATCAAAATACCATAATGAAGTTTGAAAAGAGGTCAAAAAAAAAGAAAAATGAAATTTACATCTGGTTGTTCAGTGAGTACCAGCGTATCGACTACCACTCCATCTTCATCGAGCAATTCAGCTACGATTTCTTCGACGTTTTCGGGCTTTTTAACTACAATTTCCATTATGGTCGTTGGCTCTTCTGCAACAATTTCAACGACTGGCTCTGGAACGTCATCCGATATTTGCAACTCGAATGGATCTTTAAATGCAGCGGGATCTTCTTGTGTTTCGCCATTTACGCTAACTTGAGTGCCTGGTTGGTCCAGCAATAAATTGATTTGACAGATTGTGGCGATAGTTGTTCCTTGTGTTCCTTCTCCTTTAGTTGTGGCACCTGCTTTTTGAGTTGTGGCACCTGCTTTTTGAGTTGTGGCACCTGCTTTTTGAGTTGTGGCACCTGCTTTTTGAGTTGTGGCTCCTGCTTTTTGAGTTGTGGCACCTGCTTTTTGAGTTGTGGCTCCTGCTTTTTGAGTTGTGGCACCTGCTTTTTGAGTTGTACCTGTATATGGATGGATAAAGCGATAATTTGAGTAAGAATGCGTCAATGATAAATGATTAATTGCGATTGTAAATTGGCTATAATGTTGATCTTACGGTCTTCAAGATTATCGAGTCCTTCTTCTTCCGCGGTGGTAGTTACTCCTGGTGCAAGGCGAGTAGTAATTGTTGTTCCAGATGGCAAGGCTGTAGTAGTTTCGACTTCTCCGCATGCCTTAATGTCGAATTCAGCGACTTCAACTCCAACACTAACGTCGTCTTTAGTGAGCTCAACAACGATGGTTTTGACGCCTTCTGGACTGCTCTTTTCATCTCCGACTGTGAACGTACCCTGGGAGATTGAGTAATGAGCAAAATTAGAAAAAAACAATTAAATTTTCAATCAATTTTTGATGACTGAAAAAAACATACGTCTTCTGAAACGGCCTCTTGTCTTGCCAACTCAACGCCATCGACGTCTTTGTAAATAACTTCGACCTTTTTAACGTTCGTTGCAGAAACTTCAAGCTGCATGATGGTTGTGGGTTCATCGGTTGTAACAATAATTTGCGCTGTGGTATCTTCACTTTGATCGATAAAAATAGGTCTATCGGTAAGTGGATCACCGCCAGATCCCTGAGCGGGCACTGTTTCCAATTGAACGCCATCTTGTTCAAGCAATTTGACTACAGAGCATGTTGTTGTGGCACCAACTGTGGTCGTTAATATTTCGCCGCAAGCGTGTATGCTAAGGCCGTCAACAGAAATTGTTCCTAATGGAATATCTTTCGGAGTGAAAATGAGCCTAATCGTTTTGACACCAGGTACATCTTCGTCGGCTCTGAATGTTTCCTGCAATGAAAATTCAAATATATATTTATTTATTCATAAAACTATACACATACATATGCTTTTAAATATATACAAATGTAATCATAGATGAATGTAAGTATACACAAATCTCTACTTTATATGAGATCAAAATACCATAATGAAGTTTGAAAAGAGGTCAAAAAAAAAGAAAAATGAAATTTACATCTGGTTGTTCAGTGAGTACCAGCGTATCGACTACCACTCCATCTTCATCGAGCAATTCAGCTACGATTTCTTCGACGTTTTCGGGCTTTTTAACTACAATTTCCATTATGGTCGTTGGCTCTTCTGCAACAATTTCAACGACTGGCTCTGGAACGTCATCCGATATTTGCAACTCGAATGGATCTTTAAATGCAGCGGGATCTTCTTGTGTTTCGCCATTTACGCTAACTTGAGTGCCTGGTTGGTCCAGCAATAAATTGATTTGACAGATTGTGGCGATAGTTGTTCCTTGTGTTCCTTCTCCTTTAGTTGTGGCACCTGCTTTTTGAGTTGTGGCACCTGCTTTTTGAGTTGTGGCACCTGCTTTTTGAGTTGTGGCACCTGCTTTTTGAGTTGTGGCTCCTGCTTTTTGAGTTGTGGCACCTGCTTTTTGAGTTGTGGCTCCTGCTTTTTGAGTTGTGGCACCTGCTTTTTGAGTTGTACCTGTATATGGATGGATAAAGCGATAATTTGAGTAAGAATGCGTCAATGATAAATGATTAATTGCGATTGTAAATTGGCTATAATGTTGATCTTACGGTCTTCAAGATTATCGAGTCCTTCTTCTTCCGCGGTGGTAGTTACTCCTGGTGCAAGGCGAGTAGTAATTGTTGTTCCAGATGGCAAGGCTGTAGTAGTTTCGACTTCTCCGCATGCCTTAATGTCGAATTCAGCGACTTCAACTCCAACACTAACGTCGTCTTTAGTGAGCTCAACAACGATGGTTTTGACGCCTTCTGGACTGCTCTTTTCATCTCCGACTGTGAACGTACCCTGGGAGATTGAGTAATGAGCAAAATTAGAAAAAAACAATTAAATTTTCAATCAATTTTTGATGACTGAAAAAAACATACGTCTTCTGAAACGGCCTCTTGTCTTGCCAACTCAACGCCATCGACGTCTTTGTAAATAACTTCGACCTTTTTAACGTTCGTTGCAGAAACTTCAAGCTGCATGATGGTTGTGGGTTCATCGGTTGTAACAATAATTTGCGCTGTGGTATCTTCACTTTGATCGATAAAAATAGGTCTATCGGTAAGTGGATCACCGCCAGATCCCTGAGCGGGCACTGTTTCCAATTGAACGCCATCTTGTTCAAGCAATTTGACTACAGAGCATGTTGTTGTGGCACCAACTGTGGTCGTTAATATTTCGCCGCAAGCGTGTATGCTAAGGCCGTCAACAGAAATTGTTCCTAATGGAATATCTTTCGGAGTGAAAATGAGCCTAATCGTTTTGACACCAGGTACATCTTCGTCGGCTCTGAATGTTTCCTGCAATGAAAATTCAAATATATATTTATTTATTCATAAAACTATACACATACATATGCTTTTAAATATATACAAATGTAATCATAGATGAATGTAAGTATACACAAATCTCTACTTTATATGAGATCAAAATACCATAATGAAGTTTGAAAAGAGGTCAAAAAAAAAGAAAAATGAAATTTACATCTGGTTGTTCAGTGAGTACCAGCGTATCGACTACCACTCCATCTTCATCGAGCAATTCAGCTACGATTTCTTCGACGTTTTCGGGCTTTTTAACTACAATTTCCATTATGGTCGTTGGCTCTTCTGCAACAATTTCAACGACTGGCTCTGGAACGTCATCCGATATTTGCAACTCGAATGGATCTTTAAATGCAGCGGGATCTTCTTGTGTTTCGCCATTTACGCTAACTTGAGTGCCTGGTTGGTCCAGCAATAAATTGATTTGACAGATTGTGGCGATAGTTGTTCCTTGTGTTCCTTCTCCTTTAGTTGTGGCACCTGCTTTTTGAGTTGTGGCACCTGCTTTTTGAGTTGTGGCACCTGCTTTTTGAGTTGTGGCTCCTGCTTTTTGAGTTGTGGCACCTGCTTTTTGAGTTGTGGCTCCTGCTTTTTGAGTTGTGGCACCTGCTTTTTGAGTTGTACCTGTATATGGATGGATAAAGCGATAATTTGAGTAAGAATGCGTCAATGATAAATGATTAATTGCGATTGTAAATTGGCTATAATGTTGATCTTACGGTCTTCAAGATTATCGAGTCCTTCTTCTTCCGCGGTGGTAGTTACTCCTGGTGCAAGGCGAGTAGTAATTGTTGTTCCAGATGGCAAGGCTGTAGTAGTTTCGACTTCTCCGCATGCCTTAATGTCGAATTCAGCGACTTCAACTCCAACACTAACGTCGTCTTTAGTGAGCTCAACAACGATGGTTTTGACGCCTTCTGGACTGCTCTTTTCATCTCCGACTGTGAACGTACCCTGGGAGATTGAGTAATGAGCAAAATTAGAAAAAAACAATTAAATTTTCAATCAATTTTTGATGACTGAAAAAAACATACGTCTTCTGAAACGGCCTCTTGTCTTGCCAACTCAACGCCATCGACGTCTTTGTAAATAACTTCGACCTTTTTAACGTTCGTTGCAGAAACTTCAAGCTGCATGATGGTTGTGGGTTCATCGGTTGTAACAATAATTTGCGCTGTGGTATCTTCACTTTGATCGATAAAAATAGGTCTATCGGTAAGTGGATCACCGCCAGATCCCTGAGCGGGCACTGTTTCCAATTGAACGCCATCTTGTTCAAGCAATTTGACTACAGAGCATGTTGTTGTGGCACCAACTGTGGTCGTTAATATTTCGCCGCAAGCGTGTATGCTAAGGCCGTCAACAGAAATTGTTCCTAATGGAATATCTTTCGGAGTGAAAATGAGCCTAATCGTTTTGACACCAGGTACATCTTCGTCGGCTCTGAATGTTTCCTGCAATGAAAATTCAAATATATATTTATTTATTCATAAAACTATACACATACATATGCTTTTAAATATATAAAAATGTAATCATAGATGAATGTAAGTATACACAAATCTCTACTTTATATGAGATCAAAATACCATAATGAAGTTTGAAAAGAGGTCAAAAAAAAAGAAAAATGAAATTTACATCTGGTTGTTCAGTGAGTACCAGCGTATCGACTACCACTCCATCTTCATCGAGCAATTCAGCTACGATTTCTTCGACGTTTTCGGGCTTTTTAACTACAATTTCCATTATGGTCGTTGGCTCTTCTGCAACAATTTCAACGACTGGCTCTGGAACGTCATCCGATATTTGCAACTCGAATGGATCTTTAAATGCAGCGGGATCTTCTTGTGTTTCGCCATTTACGCTAACTTGAGTGCCTGGTTGGTCCAGCAATAAATTGATTTGACAGATTGTGGCGATAGTTGTTCCTTGTGTTCCTTCTCCATTAGTTGTGGCACCTGCTTTTTGAGTTGTGGCACCTGCTTTTTGAGTTGTGGCACCTGCTTTTTGAGTTGTGGCACCTGCTTTTTGAGTTGTGGCACCTGCTTTTTGAGTTGTGGCTCCTGCTTTTTGAGTTGTGGCACCTGCTTTTTGAGTTGTACCTGTATATGGATGGATAAAGCGATAATTTGAGTAAGAATGCGTCAATGATAAATGATTAATTGCGATTGTAAATTGGCTATAATGTTGATCTTACGGTCTTCAAGATTATCGAGTCCTTCTTCTTCCGCGGTGGTAGTTACTCCTGGTGCAAGGCGAGTAGTAATTGTTGTTCCAGATGGCAAGGCTGTAGTAGTTTCGACTTCTCCGCATGCCTTAATGTCGAATTCAGCGACTTCAACTCCAACACTAACGTCGTCTTTAGTGAGCTCAACAACGATGGTTTTGACGCCTTCTGGACTGCTCTTTTCATCTCCGACTGTGAACGTACCCTGGGAGATTGAGTAATGAGCAAAATTAGAAAAAAACAATTAAATTTTCAATCAATTTTTGATGACTGAAAAAAACATACGTCTTCTGAAACGGCCTCTTGTCTTGCCAACTCAACGCCATCGACGTCTTTGTAAATAACTTCGACCTTTTTAACGTTCGTTGCAGAAACTTCAAGCTGCATGATGGTTGTGGGTTCATCGGTTGTAACAATAATTTGCGCTGTGGTATCTTCACTTTGATCGATAAAAATAGGTCTATCGGTAAGTGGATCACCGCCAGATCCCTGAGCGGGCACTGTTTCCAATTGAACGCCATCTTGTTCAAGCAATTTGACTACAGAGCATGTTGTTGTGGCACCAACTGTGGTCGTTAATATTTCGCCGCAAGCGTGTATGCTAAGGCCGTCAACAGAAATTGTTCCTAATGGAATATCTTTCGGAGTGAAAATGAGCCTAATCGTTTTGACACCAGGTACATCTTCGTCGGCTCTGAATGTTTCCTGCAATGAAAATTCAAATATATATTTATTTATTCATAAAACTATACACATACATATGCTTTTAAATATATACAAATGTAATCATAGATGAATGTAAGTATACACAAATCTCTACTTTATATGAGATCAAAATACCATAATGAAGTTTGAAAAGAGGTCAAAAAAAAAGAAAAATGAAATTTACATCTGGTTGTTCAGTGAGTACCAGCGTATCGACTACCACTCCATCTTCATCGAGCAATTCAGCTACGATTTCTTCGACGTTTTCGGGCTTTTTAACTACAATTTCCATTATGGTCGTTGGCTCTTCTGCAACAATTTCAACGACTGGCTCTGGAACGTCATCCGATATTTGCAACTCGAATGGATCTTTAAATGCAGCGGGATCTTCTTGTGTTTCGCCATTTACGCTAACTTGAGTGCCTGGTTGGTCCAGCAATAAATTGATTTGACAGATTGTGGCGATAGTTGTTCCTTGTGTTCCTTCTCCTTTAGTTGTGGCACCTGCTTTTTGAGTTGTGGCACCTGCTTTTTGAGTTGTGGCACCTGCTTTTTGAGTTGTGGCACCTGCTTTTTGAGTTGTGGCACCTGCTTTTTGAGTTGTGGCACCTGCTTTTTGAGTTGTGGCTCCTGCTTTTTGAGTTGTGGCACCTGCTTTTTGAGTTGTACCTGTATATGGATGGATAAAGCGATAATTTGAGTAAGAATGCGTCAATGATAAATGATTAATTGCGATTGTAAATTGGCTATAATGTTGATCTTACGGTCTTCAAGATTATCGAGTCCTTCTTCTTCCGCGGTGGTAGTTACTCCTGGTGCAAGGCGAGTAGTAATTGTTGTTCCAGATGGCAAGGCTGTAGTAGTTTCGACTTCTCCGCATGCCTTAATGTCGAATTCAGCGACTTCAACTCCAACACTAACGTCGTCTTTAGTGAGCTCAACAACGATGGTTTTGACGCCTTCTGGACTGCTCTTTTCATCTCCGACTGTGAACGTACCCTGGGAGATTGAGTAATGAGCAAAATTAGAAAAAAACAATTAAATTTTCAATCAATTTTTGATGACTGAAAAAAACATACGTCTTCTGAAACGGCCTCTTGTCTTGCCAACTCAACGCCATCGACGTCTTTGTAAATAACTTCGACCTTTTTAACGTTCGTTGCAGAAACTTCAAGCTGCATGATGGTTGTGGGTTCATCGGTTGTAACAATAATTTGCGCTGTGGTATCTTCACTTTGATCGATAAAAATAGGTCTATCGGTAAGTGGATCACCGCCAGATCCCTGAGCGGGCACTGTTTCCAATTGAACGCCATCTTGTTCAAGCAATTTGACTACAGAGCATGTTGTTGTGGCACCAACTGTGGTCGTTAATATTTCGCCGCAAGCGTGTATGCTAAGGCCGTCAACAGAAATTGTTCCTAATGGAATATCTTTCGGAGTGAAAATGAGCCTAATCGTTTTGACACCAGGTACATCTTCGTCGGCTCTGAATGTTTCCTGCAATGAAAATTCAAATATATATTTATTTATTCATAAAACTATACACATACATATGCTTTTAAATATATACAAATGTAATCATAGATGAATGTAAGTATACACAAATCTCTACTTTATATGAGATCAAAATACCATAATGAAGTTTGAAAAGAGGTCAAAAAAAAAGAAAAATGAAATTTACATCTGGTTGTTCAGTGAGTACCAGCGTATCGACTACCACTCCATCTTCATCGAGCAATTCAGCTACGATTTCTTCGACGTTTTCGGGCTTTTTAACTACAATTTCCATTATGGTCGTTGGCTCTTCTGCAACAATTTCAACGACTGGCTCTGGAACGTCATCCGATATTTGCAACTCGAATGGATCTTTAAATGCAGCGGGATCTTCTTGTGTTTCGCCATTTACGCTAACTTGAGTGCCTGGTTGGTCCAGCAATAAATTGATTTGACAGATTGTGGCGATAGTTGTTCCTTGTGTTCCTTCTCCTTTAGTTGTGGCACCTGCTTTTTGAGTTGTGGCACCTGCTTTTTGAGTTGTGGCACCTGCTTTTTGAGTTGTGGCACCTGCTTTTTGAGTTGTGGCACCTGCTTTTTGAGTTGTGGCACCTGCTTTTTGAGTTGTGGCTCCTGCTTTTTGAGTTGTGGCACCTGCTTTTTGAGTTGTACCTGTATATGGATGGATAAAGCGATAATTTGAGTAAGAATGCGTCAATGATAAATGATTAATTGCGATTGTAAATTGGCTATAATGTTGATCTTACGGTCTTCAAGATTATCGAGTCCTTCTTCTTCCGCGGTGGTAGTTACTCCTGGTGCAAGGCGAGTAGTAATTGTTGTTCCAGATGGCAAGGCTGTAGTAGTTTCGACTTCTCCGCATGCCTTAATGTCGAATTCAGCGACTTCAACTCCAACACTAACGTCGTCTTTAGTGAGCTCAACAACGATGGTTTTGACGCCTTCTGGACTGCTCTTTTCATCTCCGACTGTGAACGTACCCTGGGAGATTGAGTAATGAGCAAAATTAGAAAAAAACAATTAAATTTTCAATCAATTTTTGATGACTGAAAAAAACATACGTCTTCTGAAACGGCCTCTTGTCTTGCCAACTCAACGCCATCGACGTCTTTGTAAATAACTTCGACCTTTTTAACGTTCGTTGCAGAAACTTCAAGCTGCATGATGGTTGTGGGTTCATCGGTTGTAACAATAATTTGCGCTGTGGTATCTTCACTTTGATCGATAAAAATAGGTCTATCGGTAAGTGGATCACCGCCAGATCCCTGAGCGGGCACTGTTTCCAATTGAACGCCATCTTGTTCAAGCAATTTGACTACAGAGCATGTTGTTGTGGCACCAACTGTGGTCGTTAATATTTCGCCGCAAGCGTGTATGCTAAGGCCGTCAACAGAAATTGTTCCTAATGGAATATCTTTCGGAGTGAAAATGAGCCTAATCGTTTTGACACCAGGTACATCTTCGTCGGCTCTGAATGTTTCCTGCAATGAAAATTCAAATATATATTTATTTATTCATAAAACTATACACATACATATGCTTTTAAATATATACAAATGTAATCATAGATGAATGTAAGTATACACAAATCTCTACTTTATATGAGATCAAAATACCATAATGAAGTTTGAAAAGAGGTCAAAAAAAAAGAAAAATGAAATTTACATCTGGTTGTTCAGTGAGTACCAGCGTATCGACTACCACTCCATCTTCATCGAGCAATTCAGCTACGATTTCTTCGACGTTTTCGGGCTTTTTAACTACAATTTCCATTATGGTCGTTGGCTCTTCTGCAACAATTTCAACGACTGGCTCTGGAACGTCATCCGATATTTGCAACTCGAATGGATCTTTAAATGCAGCGGGATCTTCTTGTGTTTCGCCATTTACGCTAACTTGAGTGCCTGGTTGGTCCAGCAATAAATTGATTTGACAGATTGTGGCGATAGTTGTTCCTTGTGTTCCTTCTCCTTTAGTTGTGGCACCTGCTTTTTGAGTTGTGGCACCTGCTTTTTGAGTTGTGGCACCTGCTTTTTGAGTTGTGGCACCTGCTTTTTGAGTTGTGGCTCCTGCTTTTTGAGTTGTGGCACCTGCTTTTTGAGTTGTGGCTCCTGCTTTTTGAGTTGTGGCACCTGCTTTTTGAGTTGTACCTGTATATGGATGGATAAAGCGATAATTTGAGTAAGAATGCGTCAATGATAAATGATTAATTGCGATTGTAAATTGGCTATAATGTTGATCTTACGGTCTTCAAGATTATCGAGTCCTTCTTCTTCCGCGGTGGTAGTTACTCCTGGTGCAAGGCGAGTAGTAATTGTTGTTCCAGATGGCAAGGCTGTAGTAGTTTCGACTTCTCCGCATGCCTTAATGTCGAATTCAGCGACTTCAACTCCAACACTAACGTCGTCTTTAGTGAGCTCAACAACGATGGTTTTGACGCCTTCTGGACTGCTCTTTTCATCTCCGACTGTGAACGTACCCTGGGAGATTGAGTAATGAGCAAAATTAGAAAAAAACAATTAAATTTTCAATCAATTTTTGATGACTGAAAAAAACATACGTCTTCTGAAACGGCCTCTTGTCTTGCCAACTCAACGCCATCGACGTCTTTGTAAATAACTTCGACCTTTTTAACGTTCGTTGCAGAAACTTCAAGCTGCATGATGGTTGTGGGTTCATCGGTTGTAACAATAATTTGCGCTGTGGTATCTTCACTTTGATCGATAAAAATAGGTCTATCGGTAAGTGGATCACCGCCAGATCCCTGAGCGGGCACTGTTTCCAATTGAACGCCATCTTGTTCAAGCAATTTGACTACAGAGCATGTTGTTGTGGCACCAACTGTGGTCGTTAATATTTCGCCGCAAGCGTGTATGCTAAGGCCGTCAACAGAAATTGTTCCTAATGGAATATCTTTCGGAGTGAAAATGAGCCTAATCGTTTTGACACCAGGTACATCTTCGTCGGCTCTGAATGTTTCCTGCAATGAAAATTCAAATATATATTTATTTATTCATAAAACTATACACATACATATGCTTTTAAATATATACAAATGTAATCATAGATGAATGTAAGTATACACAAATCTCTACTTTATATGAGATCAAAATACCATAATGAAGTTTGAAAAGAGGTCAAAAAAAAAGAAAAATGAAATTTACATCTGGTTGTTCAGTGAGTACCAGCGTATCGACTACCACTCCATCTTCATCGAGCAATTCAGCTACGATTTCTTCGACGTTTTCGGGCTTTTTAACTACAATTTCCATTATGGTCGTTGGCTCTTCTGCAACAATTTCAACGACTGGCTCTGGAACGTCATCCGATATTTGCAACTCGAATGGATCTTTAAATGCAGCGGGATCTTCTTGTGTTTCGCCATTTACGCTAACTTGAGTGCCTGGTTGGTCCAGCAATAAATTGATTTGACAGATTGTGGCGATAGTTGTTCCTTGTGTTCCTTCTCCTTTAGTTGTGGCACCTGCTTTTTGAGTTGTGGCACCTGCTTTTTGAGTTGTGGCACCTGCTTTTTGAGTTGTGGCTCCTGCTTTTTGAGTTGTGGCACCTGCTTTTTGAGTTGTGGCTCCTGCTTTTTGAGTTGTGGCACCTGCTTTTTGAGTTGTACCTGTATATGGATGGATAAAGCGATAATTTGAGTAAGAATGCGTCAATGATAAATGATTAATTGCGATTGTAAATTGGCTATAATGTTGATCTTACGGTCTTCAAGATTATCGAGTCCTTCTTCTTCCGCGGTGGTAGTTACTCCTGGTGCAAGGCGAGTAGTAATTGTTGTTCCAGATGGCAAGGCTGTAGTAGTTTCGACTTCTCCGCATGCCTTAATGTCGAATTCAGCGACTTCAACTCCAACACTAACGTCGTCTTTAGTGAGCTCAACAACGATGGTTTTGACGCCTTCTGGACTGCTCTTTTCATCTCCGACTGTGAACGTACCCTGGGAGATTGAGTAATGAGCAAAATTAGAAAAAAACAATTAAATTTTCAATCAATTTTTGATGACTGAAAAAAACATACGTCTTCTGAAACGGCCTCTTGTCTTGCCAACTCAACGCCATCGACGTCTTTGTAAATAACTTCGACCTTTTTAACGTTCGTTGCAGAAACTTCAAGCTGCATGATGGTTGTGGGTTCATCGGTTGTAACAATAATTTGCGCTGTGGTATCTTCACTTTGATCGATAAAAATAGGTCTATCGGTAAGTGGATCACCGCCAGATCCCTGAGCGGGCACTGTTTCCAATTGAACGCCATCTTGTTCAAGCAATTTGACTACAGAGCATGTTGTTGTGGCACCAACTGTGGTCGTTAATATTTCGCCGCAAGCGTGTATGGTAAGGCCGTCAACAGAAATTGTTCCTAATGGAATATCTTTCGGAGTGAAAATGAGCCTAATCGTTTTGACACCAGGTACATCTTCGTCGGCTCTGAATGTTTCCTGCAATGAAAATTCAAATATATATTTATTTATTCATAAAACTATACACATACATATGCTTTTAAATATATACAAATGTAATCATAGATGAATGTAAGTATACACAAATCTCTACTTTATATGAGATCAAAATACCATAATGAAGTTTGAAAAGAGGTCAAAAAAAAAGAAAAATGAAATTTACATCTGGTTGTTCAGTGAGTACCAGCGTATCGACTACCACTCCATCTTCATCGAGCAATTCAGCTACGATTTCTTCGACGTTTTCGGGCTTTTTAACTACAATTTCCATTATGGTCGTTGGCTCTTCTGCAACAATTTCAACGACTGGCTCTGGAACGTCATCCGATATTTGCAACTCGAATGGATCTTTAAATGCAGCGGGATCTTCTTGTGTTTCGCCATTTACGCTAACTTGAGTGCCTGGTTGGTCCAGCAATAAATTGATTTGACAGATTGTGGCGATAGTTGTTCCTTGTGTTCCTTCTCCTTTAGTTGTGGCACCTGCTTTTTGAGTTGTGGCACCTGCTTTTTGAGTTGTGGCACCTGCTTTTTGAGTTGTGGCACCTGCTTTTTGAGTTGTGGCTCCTGCTTTTTGAGTTGTGGCACCTGCTTTTTGAGTTGTGGCTCCTGCTTTTTGAGTTGTGGCACCTGCTTTTTGAGTTGTACCTGTATATGGATGGATAAAGCGATAATTTGAGTAAGAATGCGTCAATGATAAATGATTAATTGCGATTGTAAATTGGCTATAATGTTGATCTTACGGTCTTCAAGATTATCGAGTCCTTCTTCTTCCGCGGTGGTAGTTACTCCTGGTGCAAGGCGAGTAGTAATTGTTGTTCCAGATGGCAAGGCTGTAGTAGTTTCGACTTCTCCGCATGCCTTAATGTCGAATTCAGCGACTTCAACTCCAACACTAACGTCGTCTTTAGTGAGCTCAACAACGATGGTTTTGACGCCTTCTGGACTGCTCTTTTCATCTCCGACTGTGAACGTACCCTGGGAGATTGAGTAATGAGCAAAATTAGAAAAAAACAATTAAATTTTCAATCAATTTTTGATGACTGAAAAAAACATACGTCTTCTGAAACGGCCTCTTGTCTTGCCAACTCAACGCCATCGACGTCTTTGTAAATAACTTCGACCTTTTTAACGTTCGTTGCAGAAACTTCAAGCTGCATGATGGTTGTGGGTTCATCGGTTGTAACAATAATTTGCGCTGTGGTATCTTCACTTTGATCGATAAAAATAGGTCTATCGGTAAGTGGATCACCGCCAGATCCCTGAGCGGGCACTGTTTCCAATTGAACGCCATCTTGTTCAAGCAATTTGACTACAGAGCATGTTGTTGTGGCACCAACTGTGGTCGTTAATATTTCGCCGCAAGCGTGTATGCTAAGGCCGTCAACAGAAATTGTTCCTAATGGAATATCTTTCGGAGTGAAAATGAGCCTAATCGTTTTGACACCAGGTACATCTTCGTCGGCTCTGAATGTTTCCTGCAATGAAAATTCAAATATATATTTATTTATTCATAAAACTATACACATACATATGCTTTTAAATATATACAAATGTAATCATAGATGAATGTAAGTATACACAAATCTCTACTTTATATGAGATCAAAATACCATAATGAAGTTTGAAAAGAGGTCAAAAAAAAAGAAAAATGAAATTTACATCTGGTTGTTCAGTGAGTACCAGCGTATCGACTACCACTCCATCTTCATCGAGCAATTCAGCTACGATTTCTTCGACGTTTTCGGGCTTTTTAACTACAATTTCCATTATGGTCGTTGGCTCTTCTGCAACAATTTCAACGACTGGCTCTGGAACGTCATCCGATATTTGCAACTCGAATGGATCTTTAAATGCAGCGGGATCTTCTTGTGTTTCGCCATTTACGCTAACTTGAGTGCCTGGTTGGTCCAGCAATAAATTGATTTGACAGATTGTGGCGATAGTTGTTCCTTGTGTTCCTTCTCCTTTAGTTGTGGCACCTGCTTTTTGAGTTGTGGCACCTGCTTTTTGAGTTGTGGCACCTGCTTTTTGAGTTGTGGCACCTGCTTTTTGAGTTGTGGCTCCTGCTTTTTGAGTTGTGGCACCTGCTTTTTGAGTTGTGGCTCCTGCTTTTTGAGTTGTGGCACCTGCTTTTTGAGTTGTACCTGTATATGGATGGATAAAGCGATAATTTGAGTAAGAATGCGTCAATGATAAATGATTAATTGCGATTGTAAATTGGCTATAATGTTGATCTTACGGTCTTCAAGATTATCGAGTCCTTCTTCTTCCGCGGTGGTAGTTACTCCTGGTGCAAGGCGAGTAGTAATTGTTGTTCCAGATGGCAAGGCTGTAGTAGTTTCGACTTCTCCGCATGCCTTAATGTCGAATTCAGCGACTTCAACTCCAACACTAACGTCGTCTTTAGTGAGCTCAACAACGATGGTTTTGACGCCTTCTGGACTGCTCTTTTCATCTCCGACTGTGAACGTACCCTGGGAGATTGAGTAATGAGCAAAATTAGAAAAAAACAATTAAATTTTCAATCAATTTTTGATGACTGAAAAAAACATACGTCTTCTGAAACGGCCTCTTGTCTTGCCAACTCAACGCCATCGACGTCTTTGTAAATAACTTCGACCTTTTTAACGTTCGTTGCAGAAACTTCAAGCTGCATGATGGTTGTGGGTTCATCGGTTGTAACAATAATTTGCGCTGTGGTATCTTCACTTTGATCGATAAAAATAGGTCTATCGGTAAGTGGATCACCGCCAGATCCCTGAGCGGGCACTGTTTCCAATTGAACGCCATCTTGTTCAAGCAATTTGACTACAGAGCATGTTGTTGTGGCACCAACTGTGGTCGTTAATATTTCGCCGCAAGCGTGTATGCTAAGGCCGTCAACAGAAATTGTTCCTAATGGAATATCTTTCGGAGTGAAAATGAGCCTAATCGTTTTGACACCAGGTACATCTTCGTCGGCTCTGAATGTTTCCTGCAATGAAAATTCAAATATATATTTATTTATTCATAAAACTATACACATACATATGCTTTTAAATATATACAAATGTAATCATAGATGAATGTAAGTATACACAAATCTCTACTTTATATGAGATCAAAATACCATAATGAAGTTTGAAAAGAGGTCAAAAAAAAAGAAAAATGAAATTTACATCTGGTTGTTCAGTGAGTACCAGCGTATCGACTACCACTCCATCTTCATCGAGCAATTCAGCTACGATTTCTTCGACGTTTTCGGGCTTTTTAACTACAATTTCCATTATGGTCGTTGGCTCTTCTGCAACAATTTCAACGACTGGCTCTGGAACGTCATCCGATATTTGCAACTCGAATGGATCTTTAAATGCAGCGGGATCTTCTTGTGTTTCGCCATTTACGCTAACTTGAGTGCCTGGTTGGTCCAGCAATAAATTGATTTGACAGATTGTGGCGATAGTTGTTCCTTGTGTTCCTTCTCCTTTAGTTGTGGCACCTGCTTTTTGAGTTGTGGCACCTGCTTTTTGAGTTGTGGCACCTGCTTTTTGAGTTGTGGCACCTGCTTTTTGAGTTGTGGCACCTGCTTTTTGAGTTGTGGCACCTGCTTTTTGAGTTGTGGCTCCTGCTTTTTGAGTTGTGGCACCTGCTTTTTGAGTTGTACCTGTATATGGATGGATAAAGCGATAATTTGAGTAAGAATGCGTCAATGATAAATGATTAATTGCGATTGTAAATTGGCTATAATGTTGATCTTACGGTCTTCAAGATTATCGAGTCCTTCTTCTTCCGCGGTGGTAGTTACTCCTGGTGCAAGGCGAGTAGTAATTGTTGTTCCAGATGGCAAGGCTGTAGTAGTTTCGACTTCTCCGCATGCCTTAATGTCGAATTCAGCGACTTCAACTCCAACACTAACGTCGTCTTTAGTGAGCTCAACAACGATGGTTTTGACGCCTTCTGGACTGCTCTTTTCATCTCCGACTGTGAACGTACCCTGGGAGATTGAGTAATGAGCAAAATTAGAAAAAAACAATTAAATTTTCAATCAATTTTTGATGACTGAAAAAAACATACGTCTTCTGAAACGGCCTCTTGTCTTGCCAACTCAACGCCATCGACGTCTTTGTAAATAACTTCGACCTTTTTAACGTTCGTTGCAGAAACTTCAAGCTGCATGATGGTTGTGGGTTCATCGGTTGTAACAATAATTTGCGCTGTGGTATCTTCACTTTGATCGATAAAAATAGGTCTATCGGTAAGTGGATCACCGCCAGATCCCTGAGCGGGCACTGTTTCCAATTGAACGCCATCTTGTTCAAGCAATTTGACTACAGAGCATGTTGTTGTGGCACCAACTGTGGTCGTTAATATTTCGCCGCAAGCGTGTATGCTAAGGCCGTCAACAGAAATTGTTCCTAATGGAATATCTTTCGGAGTGAAAATGAGCCTAATCGTTTTGACACCAGGTACATCTTCGTCGGCTCTGAATGTTTCCTGCAATGAAAATTCAAATATATATTTATTTATTCATAAAACTATACACATACATATGCTTTTAAATATATACAAATGTAATCATAGATGAATGTAAGTATACACAAATCTCTACTTTATATGAGATCAAAATACCATAATGAAGTTTGAAAAGAGGTCAAAAAAAAAGAAAAATGAAATTTACATCTGGTTGTTCAGTGAGTACCAGCGTATCGACTACCACTCCATCTTCATCGAGCAATTCAGCTACGATTTCTTCGACGTTTTCGGGCTTTTTAACTACAATTTCCATTATGGTCGTTGGCTCTTCTGCAACAATTTCAACGACTGGCTCAGGAACGTCATCCGATATTTGCAACTCGAATGGATCTTTAAATGCAGCGGGATCTTCTTGTGTTTCGCCATTTACGCTAACTTGAGTGCCTGGTTGGTCCAGCAATAAATTGATTTGACAGATTGTGGCGATAGTTGTTCCTTGTGTTCCTTCTCCTTTAGTTGTGGCACCTGCTTTTTGAGTTGTGGCACCTGCTTTTTGAGTTGTGGCACCTGCTTTTTGAGTTGTGGCACCTGCTTTTTGAGTTGTGGCTCCTGCTTTTTGAGTTGTGGCACCTGCTTTTTGAGTTGTGGCTCCTGCTTTTTGAGTTGTGGCACCTGCTTTTTGAGTTGTACCTGTATATGGATGGATAAAGCGATAATTTGAGTAAGAATGCGTCAATGATAAATGATTAATTGCGATTGTAAATTGGCTATAATGTTGATCTTACGGTCTTCAAGATTATCGAGTCCTTCTTCTTCCGCGGTGGTAGTTACTCCTGGTGCAAGGCGAGTAGTAATTGTTGTTCCAGATGGCAAGGCTGTAGTAGTTTCGACTTCTCCGCATGCCTTAATGTCGAATTCAGCGACTTCAACTCCAACACTAACGTCGTCTTTAGTGAGCTCAACAACGATGGTTTTGACGCCTTCTGGACTGCTCTTTTCATCTCCGACTGTGAACGTACCCTGGGAGATTGAGTAATGAGCAAAATTAGAAAAAAACAATTAAATTTTCAATCAATTTTTGATGACTGAAAAAAACATACGTCTTCTGAAACGGCCTCTTGTCTTGCCAACTCAACGCCATCGACGTCTTTGTAAATAACTTCGACCTTTTTAACGTTCGTTGCAGAAACTTCAAGCTGCATGATGGTTGTGGGTTCATCGGTTGTAACAATAATTTGCGCTGTGGTATCTTCACTTTGATCGATAAAAATAGGTCTATCGGTAAGTGGATCACCGCCAGATCCCTGAGCGGGCACTGTTTCCAATTGAACGCCATCTTGTTCAAGCAATTTGACTACAGAGCATGTTGTTGTGGCACCAACTGTGGTCGTTAATATTTCGCCGCAAGCGTGTATGCTAAGGCCGTCAACAGAAATTGTTCCTAATGGAATATCTTTCGGAGTGAAAATGAGCCTAATCGTTTTGACACCAGGTACATCTTCGTCGGCTCTGAATGTTTCCTGCAATGAAAATTCAAATATATATTTATTTATTCATAAAACTATACACATACATATGCTTTTAAATATATACAAATGTAATCATAGATGAATGTAAGTATACACAAATCTCTACTTTATATGAGATCAAAATACCATAATGAAGTTTGAAAAGAGGTCAAAAAAAAAGAAAAATGAAATTTACATCTGGTTGTTCAGTGAGTACCAGCGTATCGACTACCACTCCATCTTCATCGAGCAATTCAGCTACGATTTCTTCGACGTTTTCGGGCATTTTAACTACAATTTCCATTATGGTCGTTGGCTCTTCTGCAACAATTTCAACGACTGGCTCTGGAACGTCATCCGATATTTGCAACTCGAATGGATCTTTAAATGCAGCGGGATCTTCTTGTGTTTCGCCATTTACGCTAACTTGAGTGCCTGGTTGGTCCAGCAATAAATTGATTTGACAGATTGTGGCGATAGTTGTTCCTTGTGTTCCTTCTCCTTTAGTTGTGGCACCTGCTTTTTGAGTTGTGGCACCTGCTTTTTGAGTTGTGGCACCTGCTTTTTGAGTTGTGGCACCTGCTTTTTGAGTTGTGGCTCCTGCTTTTTGAGTTGTGGCACCTGCTTTTTGAGTTGTGGCTCCTGCTTTTTGAGTTGTGGCACCTGCTTTTTGAGTTGTACCTGTATATGGATGGATAAAGCGATAATTTGAGTAAGAATGCGTCAATGATAAATGATTAATTGCGATTGTAAATTGGCTATAATGTTGATCTTACGGTCTTCAAGATTATCGAGTCCTTCTTCTTCCGCGGTGGTAGTTACTCCTGGTGCAAGGCGAGTAGTAATTGTTGTTCCAGATGGCAAGGCTGTAGTAGTTTCGACTTCTCCGCATGCCTTAATGTCGAATTCAGCGACTTCAACTCCAACACTAACGTCGTCTTTAGTGAGCTCAACAACGATGGTTTTGACGCCTTCTGGACTGCTCTTTTCATCTCCGACTGTGAACGTACCCTGGGAGATTGAGTAATGAGCAAAATTAGAAAAAAACAATTAAATTTTCAATCAATTTTTGATGACTGAAAAAAACATACGTCTTCTGAAACGGCCTCTTGTCTTGCCAACTCAACGCCATCGACGTCTTTGTAAATAACTTCGACCTTTTTAACGTTCGTTGCAGAAACTTCAAGCTGCATGATGGTTGTGGGTTCATCGGTTGTAACAATAATTTGCGCTGTGGTATCTTCACTTTGATCGATAAAAATAGGTCTATCGGTAAGTGGATCACCGCCAGATCCCTGAGCGGGCACTGTTTCCAATTGAACGCCATCTTGTTCAAGCAATTTGACTACAGAGCATGTTGTTGTGGCACCAACTGTGGTCGTTAATATTTCGCCGCAAGCGTGTATGGTAAGGCCGTCAACAGAAATTGTTCCTAATGGAATATCTTTCGGAGTGAAAATGAGCCTAATCGTTTTGACACCAGGTACATCTTCGTCGGCTCTGAATGTTTCCTGCAATGAAAATTCAAATATATATTTATTTATTCATAAAACTATACACATACATATGCTTTTAAATATATACAAATGTAATCATAGATGAATGTAAGTATACACAAATCTCTACTTTATATGAGATCAAAATACCATAATGAAGTTTGAAAAGAGGTCAAAAAAAAAGAAAAATGAAATTTACATCTGGTTGTTCAGTGAGTACCAGCGTATCGACTACCACTCCATCTTCATCGAGCAATTCAGCTACGATTTCTTCGACGTTTTCGGGCTTTTTAACTACAATTTCCATTATGGTCGTTGGCTCTTCTGCAACAATTTCAACGACTGGCTCTGGAACGTCATCCGATATTTGCAACTCGAATGGATCTTTAAATGCAGCGGGATCTTCTTGTGTTTCGCCATTTACGCTAACTTGAGTGCCTGGTTGGTCCAGCAATAAATTGATTTGACAGATTGTGGCGATAGTTGTTCCTTGTGTTCCTTCTCCTTTAGTTGTGGCACCTGCTTTTTGAGTTGTGGCACCTGCTTTTTGAGTTGTGGCACCTGCTTTTTGAGTTGTGGCACCTGCTTTTTGAGTTGTGGCTCCTGCTTTTTGAGTTGTGGCACCTGCTTTTTGAGTTGTGGCTCCTGCTTTTTGAGTTGTGGCACCTGCTTTTTGAGTTGTACCTGTATATGGATGGATAAAGCGATAATTTGAGTAAGAATGCGTCAATGATAAATGATTAATTGCGATTGTAAATTGGCTATAATGTTGATCTTACGGTCTTCAAGATTATCGAGTCCTTCTTCTTCCGCGGTGGTAGTTACTCCTGGTGCAAGGCGAGTAGTAATTGTTGTTCCAGATGGCAAGGCTGTAGTAGTTTCGACTTCTCCGCATGCCTTAATGTCGAATTCAGCGACTTCAACTCCAACACTAACGTCGTCTTTAGTGAGCTCAACAACGATGGTTTTGACGCCTTCTGGACTGCTCTTTTCATCTCCGACTGTGAACGTACCCTGGGAGATTGAGTAATGAGCAAAATTAGAAAAAAACAATTAAATTTTCAATCAATTTTTGATGACTGAAAAAAACATACGTCTTCTGAAACGGCCTCTTGTCTTGCCAACTCAACGCCATCGACGTCTTTGTAAATAACTTCGACCTTTTTAACGTTCGTTGCAGAAACTTCAAGCTGCATGATGGTTGTGGGTTCATCGGTTGTAACAATAATTTGCGCTGTGGTATCTTCACTTTGATCGATAAAAATAGGTCTATCGGTAAGTGGATCACCGCCAGATCCCTGAGCGGGCACTGTTTCCAATTGAACGCCATCTTGTTCAAGCAATTTGACTACAGAGCATGTTGTTGTGGCACCAACTGTGGTCGTTAATATTTCGCCGCAAGCGTGTATGCTAAGGCCGTCAACAGAAATTGTTCCTAATGGAATATCTTTCGGAGTGAAAATGAGCCTAATCGTTTTGACACCAGGTACATCTTCGTCGGCTCTGAATGTTTCCTGCAATGAAAATTCAAATATATATTTATTTATTCATAAAACTATACACATACATATGCTTTTAAATATATACAAATGTAATCATAGATGAATGTAAGTATACACAAATCTCTACTTTATATGAGATCAAAATACCATAATGAAGTTTGAAAAGAGGTCAAAAAAAAAGAAAAATGAAATTTACATCTGGTTGTTCAGTGAGTACCAGCGTATCGACTACCACTCCATCTTCATCGAGCAATTCAGCTACGATTTCTTCGACGTTTTCGGGCATTTTAACTACAATTTCCATTATGGTCGTTGGCTCTTCTGCAACAATTTCAACGACTGGCTCTGGAACGTCATCCGATATTTGCAACTCGAATGGATCTTTAAATGCAGCGGGATCTTCTTGTGTTTCGCCATTTACGCTAACTTGAGTGCCTGGTTGGTCCAGCAATAAATTGATTTGACAGATTGTGGCGATAGTTGTTCCTTGTGTTCCTTCTCCTTTAGTTGTGGCACCTGCTTTTTGAGTTGTGGCACCTGCTTTTTGAGTTGTGGCTCCTGCTTTTTGAGTTGTGGCACCTGCTTTTTGAGTTGTGGCTCCTGCTTTTTGAGTTGTGGCACCTGCTTTTTGAGTTGTACCTGTATATGGATGGATAAAGCGATAATTTGAGTAAGAATGCGTCAATGATAAATGATTAATTGCGATTGTAAATTGGCTATAATGTTGATCTTACGGTCTTCAAGATTATCGAGTCCTTCTTCTTCCGCGGTGGTAGTTACTCCTGGTGCAAGGCGAGTAGTAATTGTTGTTCCAGATGGCAAGGCTGTAGTAGTTTCGACTTCTCCGCATGCCTTAATGTCGAATTCAGCGACTTCAACTCCAACACTAACGTCGTCTTTAGTGAGCTCAACAACGATGGTTTTGACGCCTTCTGGACTGCTCTTTTCATCTCCGACTGTGAACGTACCCTGGGAGATTGAGTAATGAGCAAAATTAGAAAAAAACAATTAAATTTTCAATCAATTTTTGATGACTGAAAAAAACATACGTCTTCTGAAACGGCCTCTTGTCTTGCCAACTCAACGCCATCGACGTCTTTGTAAATAACTTCGACCTTTTTAACGTTCGTTGCAGAAACTTCAAGCTGCATGATGGTTGTGGGTTCATCGGTTGTAACAATAATTTGCGCTGTGGTATCTTCACTTTGATCGATAAAAATAGGTCTATCGGTAAGTGGATCACCGCCAGATCCCTGAGCGGGCACTGTTTCCAATTGAACGCCATCTTGTTCAAGCAATTTGACTACAGAGCATGTTGTTGTGGCACCAACTGTGGTCGTTAATATTTCGCCGCAAGCGTGTATGGTAAGGCCGTCAACAGAAATTGTTCCTAATGGAATATCTTTCGGAGTGAAAATGAGCCTAATCGTTTTGACACCAGGTACATCTTCGTCGGCTCTGAATGTTTCCTGCAATGAAAATTCAAATATATATTTATTTATTCATAAAACTATACACATACATATGCTTTTAAATATATACAAATGTAATCATAGATGAATGTAAGTATACACAAATCTCTACTTTATATGAGATCAAAATACCATAATGAAGTTTGAAAAGAGGTCAAAAAAAAAGAAAAATGAAATTTACATCTGGTTGTTCAGTGAGTACCAGCGTATCGACTACCACTCCATCTTCATCGAGCAATTCAGCTACGATTTCTTCGACGTTTTCGGGCTTTTTAACTATAATTTCCATTATGGTCGTCGGCTCTTCTGCAACAATTTCAACGACTGGCTCTGGAACGTCATCCGATATTTGCAACTCGAATGGATCTTTAAATGCAGCGGGATCTTCTTGTGTTTCGCCATTTACGCTAACTTGAGTGCCTGGTTGGTCCAGCAATAAATTGATTTGACAGATTGTGGCGATAGTTGTTCCTTGTGTTCCTTCTCCTTTAGTTGTGGCACCTGCTTTTTGAGTTGTGGCACCTGCTTTTTGAGTTGTGGCACCTGCTTTTTGAGTTGTGGCACCTGCTTTTTGAGTTGTGGCTCCTGCTTTTTGAGTTGTGGCACCTGCTTTTTGAGTTGTGGCTCCTGCTTTTTGAGTTGTGGCACCTGCTTTTTGAGTTGTACCTGTATATGGATGGATAAAGCGATAATTTGAGTAAGAATGCGTCAATGATAAATGATTAATTGCGATTGTAAATTGGCTATAATGTTGATCTTACGGTCTTCAAGATTATCGAGTCCTTCTTCTTCCGCGGTGGTAGTTACTCCTGGTGCAAGGCGAGTAGTAATTGTTGTTCCAGATGGCAAGGCTGTAGTAGTTTCGACTTCTCCGCATGCCTTAATGTCGAATTCAGCGACTTCAACTCCAACACTAACGTCGTCTTTAGTGAGCTCAACAACGATGGTTTTGACGCCTTCTGGACTGCTCTTTTCATCTCCGACTGTGAACGTACCCTGGGAGATTGAGTAATGAGCAAAATTAGAAAAAAACAATTAAATTTTCAATCAATTTTTGATGACTGAAAAAAACATACGTCTTCTGAAACGGCCTCTTGTCTTGCCAACTCAACGCCATCGACGTCTTTGTAAATAACTTCGACCTTTTTAACGTTCGTTGCAGAAACTTCAAGCTGCATGATGGTTGTGGGTTCATCGGTTGTAACAATAATTTGCGCTGTGGTATCTTCACTTTGATCGATAAAAATAGGTCTATCGGTAAGTGGATCACCGCCAGATCCCTGAGCGGGCACTGTTTCCAATTGAACGCCATCTTGTTCAAGCAATTTGACTACAGAGCATGTTGTTGTGGCACCAACTGTGGTCGTTAATATTTCGCCGCAAGCGTGTATGGTAAGGCCGTCAACAGAAATTGTTCCTAATGGAATATCTTTCGGAGTGAAAATGAGCCTAATCGTTTTGACACCAGGTACATCTTCGTCGGCTCTGAATGTTTCCTGCAATGAAAATTCAAATATATATTTATTTATTCATAAAACTATACACATACATATGCTTTTAAATATATACAAATGTAATCATAGATGAATGTAAGTATACACAAATCTCTACTTTATATGAGATCAAAATACCATAATGAAGTTTGAAAAGAGGTCAAAAAAAAAGAAAAATGAAATTTACATCTGGTTGTTCAGTGAGTACCAGCGTATCGACTACCACTCCATCTTCATCGAGCAATTCAGCTACGATTTCTTCGACGTTTTCGGGCTTTTTAACTATAATTTCCATTATGGTCGTCGGCTCTTCTGCAACAATTTCAACGACTGGCTCTGGAACGTCATCCGATATTTGCAACTCGAATGGATCTTTAAATGCAGCGGGATCTTCTTGTGTTTCGCCATTTACGCTAACTTGAGTGCCTGGTTGGTCCAGCAATAAATTGATTTGACAGATTGTGGCGATAGTTGTTCCTTGTGTTCCTTCTCCTTTAGTTGTGGCACCTGCTTTTTGAGTTGTGGCACCTGCTTTTTGAGTTGTGGCACCTGCTTTTTGAGTTGTGGCACCTGCTTTTTGAGTTGTGGCTCCTGCTTTTTGAGTTGTGGCACCTGCTTTTTGAGTTGTGGCTCCTGCTTTTTGAGTTGTGGCACCTGCTTTTTGAGTTGTACCTGTATATGGATGGATAAAGCGATAATTTGAGTAAGAATGCGTCAATGATAAATGATTAATTGCGATTGTAAATTGGCTATAATGTTGATCTTACGGTCTTCAAGATTATCGAGTCCTTCTTCTTCCGCGGTGGTAGTTACTCCTGGTGCAAGGCGAGTAGTAATTGTTGTTCCAGATGGCAAGGCTGTAGTAGTTTCGACTTCTCCGCATGCCTTAATGTCGAATTCAGCGACTTCAACTCCAACACTAACGTCGTCTTTAGTGAGCTCAACAACGATGGTTTTGACGCCTTCTGGACTGCTCTTTTCATCTCCGACTGTGAACGTACCCTGGGAGATTGAGTAATGAGCAAAATTAGAAAAAAACAATTAAATTTTCAATCAATTTTTGATGACTGAAAAAAACATACGTCTTCTGAAACGGCCTCTTGTCTTGCCAACTCAACGCCATCGACGTCTTTGTAAATAACTTCGACCTTTTTAACGTTCGTTGCAGAAACTTCAAGCTGCATGATGGTTGTGGGTTCATCGGTTGTAACAATAATTTGCGCTGTGGTATCTTCACTTTGATCGATAAAAATAGGTCTATCGGTAAGTGGATCACCGCCAGATCCCTGAGCGGGCACTGTTTCCAATTGAACGCCATCTTGTTCAAGCAATTTGACTACAGAGCATGTTGTTGTGGCACCAACTGTGGTCGTTAATATTTCGCCGCAAGCGTGTATGGTAAGGCCGTCAACAGAAATTGTTCCTAATGGAATATCTTTCGGAGTGAAAATGAGCCTAATCGTTTTGACACCAGGTACATCTTCGTCGGCTCTGAATGTTTCCTGCAATGAAAATTCAAATATATATTTATTTATTCATAAAACTATACACATACATATGCTTTTAAATATATACAAATGTAATCATAGATGAATGTAAGTATACACAAATCTCTACTTTATATGAGATCAAAATACCATAATGAAGTTTGAAAAGAGGTCAAAAAAAAAGAAAAATGAAATTTACATCTGGTTGTTCAGTGAGTACCAGCGTATCGACTACCACTCCATCTTCATCGAGCAATTCAGCTACGATTTCTTCGACGTTTTCGGGCTTTTTAACTACAATTTCCATTATGGTCGTTGGCTCTTCTGCAACAATTTCAACGACTGGCTCTGGAACGTCATCCGATATTTGCAACTCGAATGGATCTTTAAATGCAGCGGGATCTTCTTGTGTTTCGCCATTTACGCTAACTTGAGTGCCTGGTTGGTCCAGCAATAAATTGATTTGACAGATTGTGGCGATAGTTGTTCCTTGTGTTCCTTCTCCTTTAGTTGTGGCACCTGCTTTTTGAGTTGTGGCACCTGCTTTTTGAGTTGTGGCACCTGCTTTTTGAGTTGTGGCACCTGCTTTTTGAGTTGTGGCTCCTGCTTTTTGAGTTGTGGCACCTGCTTTTTGAGTTGTGGCTCCTGCTTTTTGAGTTGTGGCACCTGCTTTTTGAGTTGTACCTGTATATGGATGGATAAAGCGATAATTTGAGTAAGAATGCGTCAATGATAAATGATTAATTGCGATTGTAAATTGGCTATAATGTTGATCTTACGGTCTTCAAGATTATCGAGTCCTTCTTCTTCCGCGGTGGTAGTTACTCCTGGTGCAAGGCGAGTAGTAATTGTTGTTCCAGATGGCAAGGCTGTAGTAGTTTCGACTTCTCCGCATGCCTTAATGTCGAATTCAGCGACTTCAACTCCAACACTAACGTCGTCTTTAGTGAGCTCAACAACGATGGTTTTGACGCCTTCTGGACTGCTCTTTTCATCTCCGACTGTGAACGTACCCTGGGAGATTGAGTAATGAGCAAAATTAGAAAAAAACAATTAAATTTTCAATCAATTTTTGATGACTGAAAAAAACATACGTCTTCTGAAACGGCCTCTTGTCTTGCCAACTCAACGCCATCGACGTCTTTGTAAATAACTTCGACCTTTTTAACGTTCGTTGCAGAAACTTCAAGCTGCATGATGGTTGTGGGTTCATCGGTTGTAACAATAATTTGCGCTGTGGTATCTTCACTTTGATCGATAAAAATAGGTCTATCGGTAAGTGGATCACCGCCAGATCCCTGAGCGGGCACTGTTTCCAATTGAACGCCATCTTGTTCAAGCAATTTGACTACAGAGCATGTTGTTGTGGCACCAACTGTGGTCGTTAATATTTCGCCGCAAGCGTGTATGGTAAGGCCGTCAACAGAAATTGTTCCTAATGGAATATCTTTCGGAGTGAAAATGAGCCTAATCGTTTTGACACCAGGTACATCTTCGTCGGCTCTGAATGTTTCCTGCAATGAAAATTCAAATATATATTTATTTATTCATAAAACTATACACATACATATGCTTTTAAATATATACAAATGTAATCATAGATGAATGTAAGTATACACAAATCTCTACTTTATATGAGATCAAAATACCATAATGAAGTTTGAAAAGAGGTCAAAAAAAAAGAAAAATGAAATTTACATCTGGTTGTTCAGTGAGTACCAGCGTATCGACTACCACTCCATCTTCATCGAGCAATTCAGCTACGATTTCTTCGACGTTTTCGGGCTTTTTAACTATAATTTCCATTATGGTCGTCGGCTCTTCTGCAACAATTTCAACGACTGGCTCTGGAACGTCATCCGATATTTGCAACTCGAATGGATCTTTAAATGCAGCGGGATCTTCTTGTGTTTCGCCATTTACGCTAACTTGAGTGCCTGGTTGGTCCAGCAATAAATTGATTTGACAGATTGTGGCGATAGTTGTTCCTTGTGTTCCTTCTCCTTTAGTTGTGGCACCTGCTTTTTGAGTTGTGGCACCTGCTTTTTGAGTTGTGGCACCTGCTTTTTGAGTTGTGGCACCTGCTTTTTGAGTTGTGGCACCTGCTTTTTGAGTTGTGGCTCCTGCTTTTTGAGTTGTGGCACCTGCTTTTTGAGTTGTGGCTCCTGCTTTTTGAGTTGTGGCACCTGCTTTTTGAGTTGTACCTGTATATGGATGGATAAAGCGATAATTTGAGTAAGAATGCGTCAATGATAAATGATTAATTGCGATTGTAAATTGGCTATAATGTTGATCTTACGGTCTTCAAGATTATCGAGTCCTTCTTCTTCCGCGGTGGTAGTTACTCCTGGTGCAAGGCGAGTAGTAATTGTTGTTCCAGATGGCAAGGCTGTAGTAGTTTCGACTTCTCCGCATGCCTTAATGTCGAATTCAGCGACTTCAACTCCAACACTAACGTCGTCTTTAGTGAGCTCAACAACGATGGTTTTGACGCCTTCTGGACTGCTCTTTTCATCTCCGACTGTGAACGTACCCTGGGAGATTGAGTAATGAGCAAAATTAGAAAAAAACAATTAAATTTTCAATCAATTTTTGATGACTGAAAAAAACATACGTCTTCTGAAACGGCCTCTTGTCTTGCCAACTCAACGCCATCGACGTCTTTGTAAATAACTTCGACCTTTTTAACGTTCGTTGCAGAAACTTCAAGCTGCATGATGGTTGTGGGTTCATCGGTTGTAACAATAATTTGCGCTGTGGTATCTTCACTTTGATCGATAAAAATAGGTCTATCGGTAAGTGGATCACCGCCAGATCCCTGAGCGGGCACTGTTTCCAATTGAACGCCATCTTGTTCAAGCAATTTGACTACAGAGCATGTTGTTGTGGCACCAACTGTGGTCGTTAATATTTCGCCGCAAGCGTGTATGCTAAGGCCGTCAACAGAAATTGTTCCTAATGGAATATCTTTCGGAGTGAAAATGAGCCTAATCGTTTTGACACCAGGTACATCTTCGTCGGCTCTGAATGTTTCCTGCAATGAAAATTCAAATATATATTTATTTATTCATAAAACTATACACATACATATGCTTTTAAATATATACAAATGTAATCATAGATGAATGTAAGTATACACAAATCTCTACTTTATATGAGATCAAAATACCATAATGAAGTTTGAAAAGAGGTCAAAAAAAAAGAAAAATGAAATTTACATCTGGTTGTTCAGTGAGTACCAGCGTATCGACTACCACTCCATCTTCATCGAGCAATTCAGCTACGATTTCTTCGACGTTTTCGGGCTTTTTAACTACAATTTCCATTATGGTCGTTGGCTCTTCTGCAACAATTTCAACGACTGGCTCTGGAACGTCATCCGATATTTGCAACTCGAATGGATCTTTAAATGCAGCGGGATCTTCTTGTGTTTCGCCATTTACGCTAACTTGAGTGCCTGGTTGGTCCAGCAATAAATTGATTTGACAGATTGTGGCGATAGTTGTTCCTTGTGTTCCTTCTCCTTTAGTTGTGGCACCTGCTTTTTGAGTTGTACCTGTATATGGATGGATAATGCCATAATTTGAATAAGAATGCGTCAATGATAAATGATTAATTGCGATTGTAAATTGGCTATAATGTTGATCTTACGGTCTTCAAGATTATCGAGTCCTTCTTCTTCCGCGGTGGTAGTTACTCCTGGTGCAATGCGAGTAGTAATTGTCGTTCCAGATGGCAAAGCTGTCGAGGTTTATTTTTGGATGATTTTTCTTCATTCATTTTTTATTTTACTCATTTTACCTTTGCATTTTCGGATTGCAACTATCCCAACTCGCAGTTCTTTCGTCAAATCTTTCGCTGTCACTTTCACTTCTATTTCATTTGCTTCGTTGTACACGACAAGTTTCACATCCTGTTCGACATTAAGTTTTACAGTATATTTTCTTCGATTAGTATATTATTCACCTTTTCTTCCAGTTCCTCGCTATACGTATTTTCTTCACTGTCACTTCTCAATACAAAATCCACAGTTTCTCCATTTTGCGTCTCAATTTCAATACTTGTTATTGTCATTACATCCTTCAGCACTATTCGAATTTTGATTTTTTCCCCCGCCACAGCTGTTATAGTATCTTTATAAGATGTTACTTTTGGTACTGTATCCAACAACTTGATGGCGTCATTTTCTAATTCCTCTTCATTGCATTTCGTTCCTAATGTTGTCCCTCCTTGCGTGGTTATTTCTGCTAAATCAAATCAAGTAAATGAGTTTTTTATGATTCATTTTTATATGTTTTTCTTTTTCTCACCTTCTTGGCAAACCCATAGTATAAGTTTTTTGATCTCAACCACAAGGCTTCCTTCTTCAGCAGTAAATTCTAGCACCACTTTGTCACTCGTTTGTTTTATCCAAACTATTGCCAACTAGAATAGGTATTTCAAAACGCATTTTATTCATTGCTTATATAGCTTTTTTTATGATACACATTTTCTCCCTTAATTATCCTATTCATTGCAAGAGAAACAAACACAATGTGAAGTTTCCACTAAGCTCTTCATTAGACGAACTTAAATTCCTAAATGATGGAAAGCTTTGTGGAAATTTAGTTAAACACTTCGTGTTTGTTTGCCATGCTTTTCCAGGTTATTCCATTTTATTAATATTTTTTATTTTCACTAACTTGACCGTCTTGTAGCGCCTCAATTTTCGACTCAATTTCTTGGCCAACATTTTCAACTTTCACCAACACACTCTTCGCTTTACTCGTTTCCAATTCAATACTAGTTAGATATTTGCTTGAAAACGTGTATGTTAAAGTGACTATTCCGGTGTTTGGGTCAGTATTTAAGTTGAAGGATTGCTCTTGTGGTTCAATTGGATTGTTTGGTACGGTTTCTACTTCAACTCCTGGTTCGCTAGACAGTGAAGTTTCTGTACATTCGATTCCAGGAGTTGTTCCTTAAATAATAAAAAATTTCATTTAATATTTTTTTTTTAAATTATCTATCTTTATAGACATCTTACCTGTGCCAGGAGTAAGAGGAGTAGTCTCAGTGCATATCTCAGTGGTTCCTGTTTGTTTTGGTGAAAAATTTTTTAAAAGTAGTCTAGATAAGATTTTAAGTTTTTTAGTCCGCTGTTTTGTTTTTGGGGTTTTAAATACATTAAAAATATTCATAAAAAAAGCTTGCTGGAGAGTTGAACGAAATTTTGCTTCAGACCAATTTAAAAAGCCTTCAACAGTCTCATTATTTCAATACAAAACTTTTTGTTAAAAGTGTATTTCCCACATACTCAATTATGCTGAAGTTTCAAAGAAGAGCTTTGTACTTTATAAATAAAAAAGTAGAATCAAAAACTTATCAACTAAAAACACGAAGCTTTTATGAATGAAATTGTCTTAGTGTTTAGAGAATTTCGTTTTTTCCACAATGCGAATACTTTTAAATATATGAGAAAACACAAGTAATTCAAAATTAGTTGACCTGTTTCACAGATTATGACTTGTAAATTCTTGACCTTCATTTGCAGCGTAGGGTCGGTAGGAGTTAAAGTCAATTTAACGCTTTTTCCTGGGTACCTCCCAGTTAAACTGAATACCTGCGTAATATTGGTGCGATAATTTCGTAAATGCTTTCACCAGATTGACTGCTATAAATTTATTCTATTGACTGTTTTGAAAATAACTTAATTTTTGTTTGAAATTTATGATGGTTATTCAAATATCTGCATTATCAATAGCATTACAATTTTTACTCAAGGCAACACTAGATTGTATAGATTCAAATGTTCAAACATACGTCATCTTGAACATCTTTTGTTACATCAGCTCTCAACCCAGCAGCCGCGTCGGTGATTTTAACATTGACAGACTCAACGTTTTCGGTTTCGAAAAAAATTGACGAAAAATACACCACTAAAATTTTAGAACCAAGGAAGATTTCTGCGGACCCAGGTTGAAAAATGTAATTGTATTTGTCGACTTTGGCCAATGAGGGTCTTGATCGAGCTGTAGTCTCATCAAGCTGTAACCACCTTACTGGGATGCATGCTTCTTTTGTCACCATGGGTGTTGTCACAGTAGTGTAGCCTTGAAGGGGGTTTTAGTTAAGTACTTATTCATTTTCAGTTTCAATGCGAGTTCCATGGATAGAAAATTATTTATGCATAAGTATAGAATTTTTGAAATAATTTTCAGATTTTTTAAATATAACCTTTAGGTTGACAAATCGATATCTTAAGGTTGACAATAGCTGATTCTCCGACATTTTTGTTCTTAGGGCTGATTCTAATACTAGCCACATCTCTCACCACGGTATCCTTGAACATCTGCAAATTAAGTTCAAAAAATATGTGAAAAATCTAAACTACAATCCTTCTTAAAACCTTTCTCAAGAATATTCTTTAAATAGAATAAAGTTCAAACAAAACCAACTAGTAAAAACCACAATAAACGAACCAAATCATCTATGAACTCTTTAGTGACAGTGTTCAAAACAGAGCCATCCTTTGCCCGGTATACAACTTCGACACTTTCTATATTATCAGTGCTAAACGCCACCTCAAGAACTTTGATTTCATCGGGGTTGAAATCATAGTCAATGAAGTGGTTATCAGAATCGAAAGTGAACGTTGAGCCAGTTACTTCGTACTCGGAGTCTGGCTGTACGGTGTATGGATGCGTTTGCGCAATGTCGATGGGGGTACAGATTTCTTCTTCTGTCATGATATTTGGAGGTTATCATTAATACAGTGGAGTTTTATTTTTGTATACTAAAAAGCTTTTTTTAAGAAAATCTAAATTTTCCAACCTGTGACCGGAGTGGTGAACACAGTTGTTGCTGTGAAAAAGACGAGCACTTTTAATTATAAAATTCTTTTGAATCATCAAAAAATTCTAAAACCTCATAAAGATAACTAATACAAGCATTTATTATTCTATTCTAATACTACTGCAACATGAAAATGAAAAACTAGTGATTTTGAAACTCTGCTAAACATCTCTATAAAAATGAAATTTTCAGTCATAAAATTATTAATATCGATAGTTCATTCTTATTCCCATTATCATTAATGAATGCTAAAAAAGTATATTACGTTTATCCACACAGATGTACACTACGGGATCAGACAACATAACGGAAGACACTCCTTTTTGTGTGAACAGCTGTACTTCAATAGTTGAGGCGTTCTCATGAACGTATGTTGACAAAAAGTGGTAGGGACCATCGTTTGGCTGTTGTTAATTGTTAAAAGGTTAATTAAACTAACACTAATAGTAGTATAAATATTAGTAGTAATGGTAATATTATTATTAATATTTATGCTAGTAATAGTAATAATAACTATAGCTCACAGCTGTTTCGATTGCAGAGAAGACTTCGAAGACAACATCACCCCCTAAGTCAAACAGTTTGATGAGAACATTGCTTGCTCCAAGAACCCTAGCAGCGATTTCATCAACCATAACCTCTTTGGCAGCTTCTATGGTAACAGTGACAGCTGGGACAGCGATTGTACGGTTTGGTGAGACGTTGAAGAGGTATAATCCTTCTTCTGTAGATTCATTCTCGACATCAGTGTTGACGACGACAGAATCATCGTTCAAAAGGTTGCTTGAAAAACATGGCAGTTTTTGAGTGGCTGTTGTGCGGTGTTTTAAGAGATTTGAGTTTTTGGAAGAGTTCAAGAAAATAAAATCAAATTTCAATATTGATGCAACAACAAAATGGTGTTTATAACAACATTATTAATAAAGAAATATATGAAAACTAATGATACTATTAAAACTGTAAAACTAGAATAACCATAACAAAATATTCATAAAAAAGTACATTGACTACTCACTGAGTTTAACAGTAGGTGTTACACCGGTGGTATAAGTACAGTTATTTTCATCAGAGTCATCAGAGAAGCCGCAGTCGTAGTTGCCATCACACAAAAATTTACCGTTGATGCATAGTCTTGTCTCTTGGCACATGAAGAAACCTTCTGCACACGCTGATTTTAATAGAAGTTATAATGATTATTCTTTACAGATATCATTAGATTGAAGCTATTTTTAGAAGGTATCGCTTTTTATAACCAAATTTTGTACAACTAAATTATGGCAGACTTTTTTCTAATAGTCACACATGTTAGCGTCTTATGGCAAGGCTAAAATATTGAAACGTGCATAGAAATGATTTAACTTAATAACAATCATAGCTCAATTTCACAAAGGTTAAGTAAATCATGTATATAATATGAAACTTACAGCAAACAGCATCGGTTTCGTCGGACCCATCATCACAAGAAGGGTACCCATCACAAACCAAGTGCCCCTCTATGCACTTACCATCACTCACACATGTGAACTCGCTTGGAGAACATTCGTCTGGAGCTGTGGGTGGGTATTATACTGCAAGGGTTTTGCTTTCGTTAAAGTTTGTTATTGTTCAGGTTTTTGTTGTTGTGTCGTTAGATTTTGTTGTTGCGTTTTTGTAGTTTTAGTATTTTGTGGGCTTGGTGTTTATTCTGATGAAATCATTAATTAAATAAATTAAAACCCCGTAGCAATAATAAAATAATATAAAGTTATTAAACAAACCACAATCGAGTTCATCTGAGTCATCTAAACAGTCTGGAATTCTATCGCACACTTGTGTCATGTTAACGCATTTCTGGAGTGTGTAGTTGGTCAATTGGAACTTTTTTGCTAAAATACTGAGATTTTACGTTTGGTGTCATTTAATTGATACTTATGGCATTGTAGCTTAATCTTTTGTATTATTCTATAGTATAACTTTAGGGTTTGTTGGTTTAAGGAAATATAATCTAGACTAGATAAGAAGCAAAATATTTTTGTAGCTTTTATAAAAATTTATTTAGAATGATCATCCATGAATAAGTTACTGACATTTTCATCAAGACAAAGGAACTCCGTTTCCTTGCATTTAGGCTCACATTTTTCTCCTGTACAATCGAATTTGCCTCCACGACAGGTACTGTTAATCGTTACCAAAATCTCAAGCATAGTTTTATAACTATCTCAAAAAACAAATTTCAATTTTTACCATTTGAAATATATATTTGAAAGTATTATTCTAGCAACGAAAAAGTATGGAAAACTATAAAGAAAACGGGCCTCACCAAGTTTGGCAGTCAATCACAACACTATCTCCTGGTTTGTAGGCTACACCCTCGTGCACACACTCACATGCTTCCCTTGGGACGCACTTAGCGAGATCTGTGTAATATAGATTTGCTCCAGTTAATTTTTTTGGCAGATTTCCGTTTAAGTTTTGTTTTGATGGCGTATTTCAAAGTTGTAATTTTCAAATCCAACTGATAATAGCATATTTCTATAATATAGAATGCATTAATAAAAATAGGAATGAACAATAAGATAAAGTTTAGGGTGAAGCTAAACGTATAAAATACTATAGCTTTGGCTCCTATGAATGTATTGAAAAACTTTGAATCTAGAGTTTTAAGCACCGATTAAAAACAACACTAACGGTTGAGAACAGTTCCCTCTGGGCAAAAGCACCCCTCCACCTTTTCTTCGTTCTGTTTGATTTCAGAGACTTGGCAAGTGTGGTTGGCAACTGGGAGACAAGATCTGTAAACTTGGCCTTCAGGACACATCACAGCTGCAAACGTTCAAGTCTTAGTTATTTTCAGTTTCATGTTGTAGAATTAAATGAAAGTCAATAAATGGATGAAATTTAACATAAGAACTTAATTAAATGAAAAATATCAGTAAAATGAATTTAGAAAAACAGATCAAAGCGAAATCGATTGAATAAATGTTATTTAATCAGTGAAACAAATTGAAACTAACGGCAGAAATGATTCTTCCTCCATTCAGAACAAACTCCTTTCTCAACACAAGCCGTGAAGAAGCTCTCAATAGCTGTGCACATACATTGACAATCTCCTCCAATATCACAACTGTTTTTATAAAACCCTTAAACTCATCAACTGAATTATAACTTAAAATTCTATGACTAATACCATTCCCAAACATTATAACAAAAACATAGCAACCATAGAAAATCATCTCGAAAACTTACTCGCAAGAAGCCGCCATACACTCCATGTAAAAAGCTTCTGGGTCTACAACTTTTCTACAGTCTGAAAACACTTGTCCTTTGGTGATGAGGCTACAAGATGTAGCTGCCCAAGCTTCCCTCTCGGGATGAGCCTGGGTGTGGTTGTACAGGTGTTAATGCAAGGTGGAGTGATCAATTTAAATATAACGATTTATATTCTTGAGGAAATAAGCAGTTTAAACATAACTATTTGTATAAAAAAAAAAACTAAATATGTATTTTAGTTTTATTCTAAAGAATATGAATAATTTTAAAGAACTGGCGTTATATATAAAATTTTATAAGGTATATTGCGACGTACTTTGCAAGGGTTAAAAACAGTGCCTTCTGGTGGGATGGGACATGTGGGATCGACTCTCCACGCGGTGGGTAGGATGGCATCGGGCTGGTCTGGAGCTAAAGCATAACCTCCAAATTCTCCACACAATCCATTGACTTTTTTCTTGTAACACGAGGGCAAGTACAAAACTACTTTGGTTCCTGGAAAGAAATATAAAGAATTTTGTTTTAAATTCACTTGCAGAAAACATTCATTGGCTTGTGAAATCATGGAAATTTTTGAAGCCAACAATCACTTATATGAAAATTTGAATAATTGTTCATAAATTAAGCAATTGTTTATCTTTGGAAATAACCTACCCCCATCATGGATCACCGATACACCGTTTCTGAATGTGACTACAGTGACAACGGTAGTACTGGCAATGGTCACTCTTGGAGTTGTGGCCAAACCTCCTGTCAAATCGACTTGTTTACCATTAATAAAAGGGTAAGTTCCTTTTGCAATGATCACTTCTGTTGGTCCAACTTTTATGGTCACCACCTGATTGTTGTGTCAAGTTTCAATGAACCGTTTCAAATTTAGAGACTACTAAAATTAAATTTATAATTCAAAATTTTTATATTAATTGATAATTTATTTTAAAAAGAAAGTAAATTTTCACCTTGGAGCAAATAACTCCAGACTGACCACAAGGCATGTTAGCCACTTGAACATAAAGCTGGTCACAATCAAAAGAACTCAAAGTTGGAACAGTGGACATGGACAAAATGTAGGCACAAGTAGCCAAACTGAGTTCAAAATTGTGCTGGCCAAAGAAATCAATGTAATAAACATCTCCAAAAAGCTTGCACTTTCCTTTGAAGGACCCATCCTCAACACAATTCCACTTACGATCTTCACAAGTACTGTAAAGGTTTTTTAGAAAAATTATATATAATTTAACTTTTTAACATTTCTATGAATAAAATATCGAATGAAATTTTTCAAAGTATAAAACGACCATTTCTTTCCTTCTGTCTCCACACTTTCTCCTGAGCTGTATGTTTGTCCTTGGAACTCGCATGGACATTCAGTTGGTTCTACACATTTTCTCTATGAAAGTTACAAAAGTTATAGCATTTTTTCAAATTCATAATTAACTTGGTAAAAATGATTGATTTAAGAATAATAAACTAACTTTTTGGTCAAAAACTTTTCCTTTGGGACAAATGCAGCCACCACAAGTAGGAGTTGGGTTGAAGCACTGACCATAAGTGTCACAGGTTGTGCCACATTTGACATAATCTTTCACATATACCAAACCAGCATCACATGTGATCTGATTGGTTAAAGAAGTTATTCAGAATTTAATTTTATCCATAGTTATGCTGCTCAAGTATTTTTTGAAGACCCCAAATTGAGAATAAGGTAAAGATTTTTAAAACTCACAGGCGCAATTTCAGAGCAAATCCATTCACCACCCTGGCAGAAACTTAATTGATGTGTTAGTAATTATGAGTCATCTTTACTTTATTTAGAAAATTTTAATAGTTTTGCAAAAAATTGTTTTATGGAAGTAATTTTTGGTCAGCCGCAAACATAATTAAAAACACAAATTAAAAATAAATACCATCTTTGGCATCCTTTAACAATTTCTTCTCCACTCTTTCTGGGCACTTTGGCATCAATATCCCAGCAGGTACAATTGGATTTCAATACACATTCACCAAAGTCATCCACAACCTGGTAAATAAAAATTAATGTACATAAAAAATTAACATAATCATTAAAATAAGCATATAATTTTTAACATTTATTCGAATTAATAATGGCTAAAAATGATTTCACGCAAGAACTCTCACTTTTCCTTCAGGACAAGTGCAACCAGGAGCACAACTTGTACCCAAACCACTGAGTCTTCTGAGCTTGTCAGAGTATGCAATGTCCTTGCAGGTAGAAACTGGAGTTGGACACAAGTTGTATTTCAGAGGGGCCATACATGTGCTTTCCAAGTTAGCTGCAGGTTTATGTAGGTTTGTGTTGATTTGATTCAGATTATGTTAATTTCATAAAAAATAAATTCAAACTGAATGTAAAAACTCACGACAAAATTTGGCAATAATTTCACTATTAGGCCATCTCAAAACTTGAATGCCGTTTTGTTCACATTCAGATGCTTTTTGGTTGAGGAAATCACAAACTGTTGGAATGGGAGCTTCCCTGTCCAAGCCAGCTGCATTGATACCAACACAAAGATCATTCTTGCAGGCGCCGTAATAGTCGGTTCTGGTACTTGCTTTGGAACACACACTCCCCAAAAGTTCGGCGTCTAATAACAAACTGCAAGCCTGCTCGATCCTCTCGTTCGATGTCAACTTTAAAAGGATATAATTTATTATTTCCAATGAATGAAAAGTTTTTAGTTCAAACTTTCAAAATCATGTTGATTTTTATTCTAATAAATAAAACAAAAAAACAACTTTTGTTTTATAGACTAAGCATTCCAATATGCCAAAAATACCGCAGTTTGCATATTTTATTTAATTCAATTTAGCCTTAAAGTTATTAATAATTTGAAATATTTCTCAAAAAAAATATGGCTGGACAAGAGTTGGAATAGTCATACTAACAGCGGCATTAGTTTGACAAGGATCTGAAACAGGGGAATTGAAATCTTTCTCTGGGCAGTCACTATAGGATTTGGCAAAAAGATTTTTTGGCTCAACCATTCCTGACCTACTCTTGAACTCATCGTTCACTTCTTGGTTAAAATCTCCACACAAACCACGAGTCTGTTTAAATTGTTTCTATTGAATTTCAAGTAATAATGTTGAACTTTACTTCCAAATGGTTTACAAAAATAACCTTTTTGAAGTATACAGCAGCCAATCTAATGAAGATATCTCCATTCAAATTAATTCTAGCTTGGAAGTTTTTTCCTTGCACCACTACGAACTTCTTTGCAAGAAGAATAGTAATGACGTCATCTGTGATAAATGGACCAAGTTCCAAGTCAAAAGGAGCATTGTTTATATAGACGAAAAATTTCTCATTTATCAGTTTGATCCAAATCGTCTGGTTATCCAAAGTGTTGACTCCGGTTTCTACTTTCAGCTCGATAGGTCTTGTCTGTAGTGTGTCTGCTGCACCAGCTATTTCGTTTCTCATCGAAATTTTCAAATCACCCGCTAACCCTTCTGACGTCAATGTCTGCAAAAAATAGTACAAATTTTTAAATTTAAACTTTTATAGGTCAAGTTTTATAAATTCTAGATTAATTATTTTTAAAAAATTAATAAAAAGATGATGAGAAGTTGAATATATATACAAGTATTCATAACCAAATGAATACATAAACTAATCATTAGATTAGTATAGACTTGTCATGATTAATTCCCACCTCAACAAGAGTGTAACCACAGATTGGTGTCTGAAGGGAGTAGTAGAAGCCATCAAAGGTGGTAACGTGTTCCAAGCCAATGATGCTGCAACGCTGAGGACACTGTTTCTCCGTGCAGCTCCATTGACCGTATGAGCACGTGCTGCGGTGGTTGTGAAGTTTGATGAGTAACATATAAATATCGCTGATTCTATGAAAGTAGAAAATTTAGTTTTTTGAATAAGATTTTGGGTCTAGTTTAGCAAAATGAATGCCAAACTAGTTTTTTATAACTTCAAAAAAATTATTGCCCGGTCTTATTATTTTTTGGATTCAAACTGTTACATGTATTTGAAGATATTAAAGAAAGAACCATATCTAACCATGTGTTGCAGTCGCTTGGGATAGTTTCTCCGGCAGCATATTTTGTCCCTTTGTAGGTGCATGGACAGCTAGCAGCTGCGTAACATTTCTCGCCATCGGAAAGTCCGCTTTTGCAGTTGCAACCGGGTAAAATACGCTGAGGAACACAAGCGCTTGCTGTTTCGATGTTGCTGCATGTGGCCGTGCAGCTTGACAGATTCTCGACGTATACCATGTCACTGTTGTCACATACCTTGGCTGTTTGGGAGTGTATGTGTCTTGTGGTAAGTTTTGCATTGTTAACAGATTTTCGTTTTTAAAGATGACTTATCTGGAACAAGGTTTTTATAAAGTTATATTTGGGAAAATTTATCTAAAAATATCTAAACTTTTGAAATTTATAAAATCTCCAAAAACACTCACGGCATAGACTTCCACTCCTCCAGTTGATGATGACACCCTTCTTGCTGCACAGAAGAGAATATTGTGAAAGAATATTGCAAGCTCCCTCTTGACCATTGCTGCAGAAAGCTTGAACACAACGGGCGAAGAAAGGCTTGAAATCAATCTGAAATTTATTTTTAATTAATAGTTTTATTTGTGAGTTTTAAATATATATTATCTTCATAAATATATATGTATATACAGCTTTCGTAAAAAATATTTGTACCATTTGTGAAATGTAATTACACCCATTATAAATTAATATTGGAACCAAATATGAATAACTACTTGCATTCCAAATTGCCAAAAAAGTCTAAATAACCTTGTTGTGACATCCACTGAAAGGGGGTTTGGTGAGTGCCAGACAGGCCTTCTTACCTTCTTCTGTCTTGGCTACATCAGTGCAAGCATCCACAGGTAGCTCCGAGGCTGGGCACTGTGTTGTGTGGTGTAGTGTTTGTAGTTTTATAGATTGAAGTCAACATTGTTGATGGAAATGTTTAATGGATTATGTTAATATAAATCTACTCTTCTACGGTCAGCTCAAAAAGGGTCAAAGAAAAATTGGAGCCCCACGCAAACGTTATAAAGATTATTTTAAGTCAAATCTAAAGGACTTCAATATAAACGTCACTGCGTGGGAAAAAGCTGCCTCTGACAGGCCCGCTTGGTGTAGATTGATCAGTAATGGTGCACTCCTGTCCGAAGAAAACCGTCTAAACGAAGCAAAATTAAAACGCATAAGCCGCAAAGCTGGAGAAGGTACACCAGAGAGACTTCCCACACACTGGTGCCAAGCATGCGGAAGAGATTTTCTGGCGCGAATCGGTCTGATCAGCCACACAAAAACACACAGATAAGAACTATTTTATCTTTATTTTATCTTATTTATTTCTATTCATTTAATATTTTACTTTTATTTTGTTCTTCTATTATTACTATTATTATTATCATTACTATTATAGCTTAAATATTCATTCTTATTTATTGATTTATTTTATGATAATATTTATTTTCATCTCTTATTATGATAATTTTCTATACATCTTTATTTAGTAAAATATATATGTATATATAAATAAATAAATAATAATATATTTTTCTTTGTTGCCATGGTCATATTCGAACACGATTGACGAACAAGAACAGAACAACAATATAAATTACTATTTTTTAAGTATGATTACTACTAATGTTGAACATTTGAATTTTCACAGTCTATTACAAATATCTTGAATTATGTATATATCATTCACAATCTACAAATAATTTCATTAACAAAACTTACTGTCACATCATCAAAGCTTTGAGCGTCTCCAAAGGCTTGCACTCCAACATTTACGCCTCCCACGAACAAATCATCTGCAAGGGTTGAAGGTGGTGGATAGATAGGTAGTTTTTGGACAATATTGTAACCTTTTTGTATTGTTTGAATTTCAACATTTAATGCCTATATAATTTTTTGTTTTTCGTAGTTTTCAACAAAAATGAAGATTTTTATATGCGCTTGCTTATATAAATCAATCGGAAATGTATACTAACAAACATATAATCAATTCAAGTGATAGACGTTGAAATAACAACAGAAATCAAAGCAACTGAAATTTTTTAATAACCGCTTTGTACTGAGTTGAATTTCTTACAAAGTTTCAGTAAAAGTTCCATCGTTAAATGTAAATAGGTGATACAAGTTTGGAAATTTCTTTAAAGATATCTTACTATCATAACAATAACATCCCTCAATAACTAAGGTAAACTATTCCTTAGCCAAAGGTTCTACATAATAATAACCTCCAGCAACAACATTAAGCTACAATATAAAAAAACATCTTACTATCGGGGTTTCCATCATAATCTCCGCAAAGACCCTTGTATTTTGTTAAACTCTCTGGAGGGTTGGCAGAGTCGGTCACTTCCAAGAACCAGTTGCCGTTGCAGTCCCACCCAAACGTGGTTGAACCTAGTGCCGCTACGTAATACACTCCTACTCTGTTGATTCTAAGAGCTGAAGGGTGGAGAAGGACAAGGGGTTGGATACGTGATGAATTATTTAAAAGTAGTGGGTTAAATGAGTATGAATGTAGAATAAAAGTTTAATAGTTTAGACCTGAAATGAATGAATAAAAAAGCAATTTACATAAGAATTTTTTATAAGGCTCAAAACTCAAATATACCCGCGTTGGAATATCCACTAGGATTGTTTTTAAGGTCTACTGGTTGCCCATTGTGGGTGATGGTGCCACAGTTTGCAACCACTTTATGGGTTGCTACCGGTTGGAATGTGAATTCCTGGAAAATTAACGTGGTTCTTATAGGTGTCTGTAACAAGAATCAACAATATGCATTAATGTTACTTCACTATTCATACATACTTAACCAAAATATAACCATATATATCTGTAAAAAGCTAAAATAACATAATAAAAACTACAGTTTTCTGAAAATCAGCCACAGTGATAAACTGACCTTTTCCTTAGTGACGCAGTTGATTGTTTTGGACCTAATCCACCTGGTGGAATCTTCCAGCAACGTCTCTTCACAGCACCCTAGAAGAGGTGGATACGTGCCATGTTATGCTTTTTGAACCAACAATACAGACGTCATTAATAAACAAGAATTGGTGAACTATTTTGATGTTCTCGGCAAGATTTTATACACTCAGTTTAGCTTTATGTTTTTATTAGATTTACTTTTAAATAATTTACAAACAATTATATGAAAAATGTTATTCTATCAAAATATTTTTCTACCAAATTTAAATTACTTCATCGGAAGACAACCATTACATGAAGACGTGCTTACTTTGGTAGTAATATTCGGCACCATCTAAGGTTTTGTGGTAGTTGTCCTGTAAACCGTAACAAACCTTCATGCCGAAATCCTTGTAGTCTAGTTGGGGGGAGGTTTTGTTGTTATTATTATTGTTATTATTATAATTGTTTTTATTTTTATTGTTTTTATTATTATTGTTATTATTATAAGTCTTGGTGTTATTATTATTGTTGTTGGTATTGTTATTGCAATTATTATGGTTTTATTATGTTCGTAATAATTTTTCTGCAATCAAAATAAAAAAGAGTCGATCAAAAAGGAATAAATTGAGATTTGGCAACATAGTATTTTGTGTATATATAAAAATATAAATATAATTTTAACTTTAAGTTATCAATATCATCATAATCAACATTTTATTATTGGCACTATTATTTCAATTATTGAGATTATTATTTCTTTTTATTGCTGAAAAATACAGCAATATAGTGAAGATTTTAATATAAGAAAAGTTTCCAATGGATCAACATTGTTGTTTGTGATGAGAATGTAAGATGATTGAAAACATCTGTAACTATTAATAATAACATAATAACATAAATAATAATAACATAAATAAAAAAATAATAATAAATTAGAGAAATTAAATATTAATTGGAATGATAAAATTATGAAAACCAGACGAGCAAAAACCATCAAAACAATGATAATGATAATTTTACAAAAACAAAGAAAATAACAAGAATAAAAATTCAAAAAAAAATCATAATTATGAGATCATACAGCTGGGGTTTGCGGGAAGTGTTGTAGGCAGGTCTGAACCAGAAGAAGTACAAGGCTGGCATTCACAGTTGCCAAAGGAGTTTGATGGGTTGCTTTTACAGCACTCCTCTTTGGTTGTCTCTGTGTGTGTGTGTGTGTGTGTGTGTGTGTGTGTGTGTGTGTGTGTGTGTGTTTGTGTGTGTGTGTGTGTGTGTGTGTGTGTTTGTGTGTGTGTGTGTGTGTGTGTGTGTGTGTGTGTGTGTGTGTGTGTGTGTGTGTGTGTGTGTGTGTGTGTGTGTGTGTGTGTGTGTGTGTGTGTGTGTGTATGTGTGTGTATGTGTGTGTGTGTGTGTGTGTGTGTGTGTGTGTGTGTGTGTGTGTGTGTGTGTGTGTGTGTGTGTGTGTGTGTGTGTGTGTGTGTGTGTGTGTGTGTGTGTGTGTGTGTGCGTATGTTGAATTAATCTAATTATTGAATTAATAATACATACATTAATAGATTATAATATCTTACAATAATAAACTATTACTCCTAATCTTCATTTAAAAAATATAATTCAAATCTAAGTATTATTAACCATGAATCTAATGAGCAAAACATTATTATATAAATAATAATAATAACAATAATCATCATCATCATAAATCCAAAAACCATTGTGGAATTTAAATATAGTATATAAGATAATATCCCATACGTGTTTCGCTTGTCTTTGTGCCGTTACAAGCTGAGTCGCTGTAACAAAAGCCGGTGCCAGCAGAAAATACTGGAAATAATAATAATAAAAATAATAATAATCTTAATAATAAAAATAATAATAATGATAATGGAAAAAGATTAGTTCTGATGTATACTAACAATCATGAAAACGAACGAATAGAAGAACATTAATCAATGCAAAACGAGAACCAATTGAAATGAAAACAATAATAAAAATCAAAACACCGCACGAATCATATTCAGAAGACCGTAACACAAACATAAAACTCATCGGAGACCTGTGGAATCGATCTGGCACTGTGCACCGCAGAACTTTGTTCCTCCGCAGTTGCACAGGTTTGGACCCACACAGACTCCACCGTTCTCGCATGGCTTTTCGCACACGGCTGCGGTAGGTTAGTGGTTGGTTATGAGAGGGAGGGATATTGATGTGACATTTTTGATAATGTTGAAGAAGTTAGTGACGTAGAAATGTGTTTGTATAGGAAATTTTGCTTTAACTATTAATTAAATAAGAAATTTAGTGGGATAAAGGTGAATAGGGGCAAAATGGGGGCTGTACTAACGAAGGTCACAAGCCAATCCCTGCCAGCCTGGACAGCACGTGGTGTTATCTGTCACTAATCTGATGAGGTCGTTGGAACAATTTCAAAAAATAATTGGTATTTCATAGAGAGCGATAATAAGAATAGATTTGGAAGGAGTAGAGCTTTAAGAGTTTGACGTCATTTTGAGATGAAAATTTTGCGATAGACGTAGGTAAAAGGAAGTTAGAATAGACAGGAATAAACAGTGTGATATAAAACCTTGCGAACAGAAATTATAATAGATTTATATAAGAGATAGTGAAATAGGTTTATATGAATGGAAAAATTAAAAGTTTAAATGGAAAAAGTAAGGTACACTGATATGTAAGAAGGTACAAAAAACTGTTATAAAAGAAGGATCTTACTTAGTGAAGATACAACCCTGTCTGTCTTGACCAGGTTGGGACCATTCTTGGACCTTGGTTGACAGTTCATCGTATGTCGGATCTGGAAGTTCCGAAGCCGTGTAATTGAGCTGCCATCCTGTGGCAAGCCTTGTCAGAGCGGTGGAACAGTTCGCGATTTCTTGATCTATTACAGATTCTTCACAGAAATGAGATCTGTTGTATTGTATGGTGGTACGTAAGATATTGCGGTGATGATGAGTTGCGCCGGAGGTAATTTTAGTTTGAAGTCGTGCGCATGTTAAAACATATTGTGGGATGTTATGTTGAGTTGTGGAATAATTTATTGTGGTGTCGTTTTTCACAGTTTAATATGTTATGGTGTGGTGCATTGTGATGTGATGTAGTGAATGGTAGGCTATAAAGTGAGAGGTAATGTGGCTATTTTAATTTGTCATCTTTAGCGTCTGTGAACAAACTTCAGAACCACTAGACTGTTACATCAAAAACTGAAAAGTTAAATAATGCATAATTTCTTTTGAGATAATTTGAATAACTTTTTTTCTGCTACTTTTTTTTGTGTTACAAGGTTCGGCCAGGATTTAAATCTGACATTTTTGGCTCAAAGGTTAGAACTCCATCATTGTTCTAACTGAACAAATCAAAAATAAATTATAGACTGCAGTGTTTCTGCTCGTGTTTTAGAACTGAACCGTTGTTTTTGGTATGACACAGCCGTAGCCAGCTGGGATATTAGGTGGTAGGAAATTGTGGAATAGTGAAGGATTATTGTTAGTTTTTGAAAAACTATTAAAAAAGAATTTTCAATAAATTCCTAAATTCAAATCTAAATTTCAAAGTGAGAAGGGAGATGAAGTTGTTTGAAAAAGAAGTTCAGATTTTTTCCGCTATTTCGATTGACTTACCAGTAACAAATAGCTAAAATTATTTTAAAATCTAAAACTGTAATTTAAAAAGTCTAAAAAATTTAAATAAAAATATTACTCAGCGTTGGTCAATTTTGGGGAAGCGGCGATTAGAAAGACCAAAAATATGGACGTCGTAAATTTTTTTAACGGCGCCATTGTGTTTTGCCGCCGATTAAATTCTTGTAGTCAGTATATATTAAAAAGCCTTGGATATAATGAACTGCAATAAATTAATTAAAGTTAAGTTATAAAGAGTAGAATTGTTAGAATTTGAATGAATATGTAAGAAAGGGAAGTAGGAAACCTACCTCGAAACAATTATAGCACGACTGGTTTGAGTTGTCCAGCCAACTTGAGCTTCGAGGAAAACTGAGGCTTTTTATAAACTTATCACAATTTCGAATCAATGCAAATAAAAATTCGAAAGCTGTTGCATAAGAAGTAGTTTGTTATAGAGAATAAGTAAGTAGAGATGATATAAAAAATGGATAACGTTATAGCAAGAACAGTGGGAGAGTTATTGATTATAAGTTTATATAAAAGATCATGAAAAGTGATTGATGGGTCGTATATAGGGATTATGAGATTTTTAAGATTTTAGTGCTTGAGAGATTTTGAAGGATTTGTGATAAATACTTCAAGTAGGAAGTAGTATTATTTTGAATTTCATGTCCAGTACATTTTTCATTCTAAATTTTTGGTCTAAAACTTCAAGAATTCACAAAGTGAATCAAGAAAAATGAAATATTTCACAAAGAAAAATATAGGATAAAATTCTAAAACATTAGTAGAATATTGACCAAAATTCTCTGTTTATTATGGCTCAATTGATTTTTCTTTGTAAGTAATGCGTTTTTGCCTAAACTACATATATTTTTTCTGTTTTATTGCATTCTTATGTCAGTCTGAGCACATTGAAGGTTCAAGATATTTATATCAAGTAGATTATTATCAAGCTTATGATATATCCTCTTGATTATTATCACTTGAGTGATGAATGTGTTCTTTAAAAAAATTATTCATAATTTTTTGTAGTTAATTTGTTTTTATTTATGAATCGTTACGCTAAGGGAAGTTAGACTGAATCTCTCCTACAAATTAGACTTTTACCCCTATTAGCACCCTCAAAAGTTTTAGGAATTGTAGTGTTGAATTTATTTAACACTTTTTCTTTTGGTGTTCAAAACACTTGTTGAAAACTAAATTGTTAACAAAAACAAATTGTGGGACAAGTCCTAATTTTCTGTTAACCTCGGGTCGAATTCTGACAACTTTGGCTAAGTAGTAGAATGATCGTTTTAATTCTTCGAGCCAAAAATAAATATTCAAATGAAAAGACTTTTAGGAGTTTATTTTATTACACGAAGCTTTTCTTAAGATGAACTTACATTATCAAGTAACGTGAATTTAATGTAAAACTTACGAAGAGCTTAGTGGGATAAAATAAACTCCTAAAAGTGTTTTTATTTGAATATTTATATATAATGATCAGGCTTTTAATATTTTTAACGCCAGAAAAGTTCCACACAAATTTTGTTGCATAGGGCAGCAAGAGTATTTTATTTTGAATATTGCCCGTTAGAGTGACGCATAGCTGACGAAGATATCAGATCTTGTCTGTTTTAAAACAATCAAAATCCTCATTATTAAAACTATTAATACTATGAAAAAAAAAAAAGCAAAACTAAAAGCAAACTTTGTGGAAATCATATGGAAAAACTTTTCTCGTAACAAAGAAAATATTATAGTAAAAAATATAGAGAACTTGTGGTCTCACATCAAAATTTCATGAGCAAAAAGCTCAAGAAAAACTAGACGGAACCTACGCTGGAAGGGTAAGAAACGTGTAGGTTGGCTCTTCATACAACCAAAAAAAGATTAACATTTTTTCTTTGGGACTCATAAGCTTCCTGAACGGGCACATTGAAAATCTATTGAGGTAGCTATCAATGAAGAGGTTAATTTTGATTTTCGTTACTTCGTTGTTGAAAACAGAATTTTTTTTTTACATACTATTTGGAAGTTATAAGCACCTGTTCTTGATAGCGAAAGTTTGAGTTTTTCTATTCTTCTATTTTCAGTTTTGCTCAAGAGTTTGATCCTTTAATAGCTCACCTTCATCGTTCTTACTTCTGCAAACGAATATGTCGTTCACATAACTGATAAAGAAAATTGGATAGACCAAAACTACAAATTTCTCTTTCATGTGGCTTAAGAAGCAACACAGGAATAATACATAGCACAGCTAAAACAGATAACATTCTTTCTATTGCTATGCCTTCTAATTTCTAGAAACTTCCGTTGACTGAAAAAATTCTTCAATGATAACTTTTTTCAACACTTTAAAAACAATTTTGTAGAAAAACTCAAAACCTTTGTTATGTTATAAAATTGTTTGAAGGAAAATACTTTAATAATGAAGCTGTTGCACATTGGGAATGCTTTGAGATGTAGTGAAGGCATATTAATGAACAAATAATTCAAAACCATTATCAGTTTTTTCTTAATTGAAAATTTTTTTGTTACCTACAAGTGTGTCTTTCAAGCAATCATAATATTCTAATATGCTCTTAGTGATAGCCATCTTGAAAAAATTTATGAAAAGTTCTTCTGGTTGTTGGGGAGGATTCCAGGTGCACTCAATTCAAAAGCATGTGAGTGAACAAGAGATGTGAGCATAATATTTTAGGTTTTTTTTCAATTCTAAACTTGTGTTTTCAAGCAGTTCTATTCTTCATTGTTATATATCATAATCCTAATTCAAAGAAAAAAATAATTTTATAAATATATTATATGCATAGATAAGATCATATTAACCAAAGATGAAAAAAATTGTTTTATGAATGAGAAGAAAAAACTTGAAGGCCAGAATCATTAAGGAAGTTATTTTTAAAAGCATAAATCTCTTCTACCAGTAGTTTTAAGTTAAAAATGCTCAAGTCAATACAATTTTTTCATATTTGTCACTAAAAACTTTCAAACTCCCCAAAGATTAAATTTAAGCAAACACTCTAATCAAAAAAAAATTGAAAAAAAATAAAACTCTATATAATGATAAATTCCAAGTAAACTTTAGTTAATACAAGGTGTTATTTAATGTCTTGATAAGCTAGTCTTTTATTTATCTTGATAACATCTGCAGTCTTCCATTACGTAACAATAAACATTAAATAACAACGTTATATAACATTTGCTATTGCGTAATATTAAGCAATAGTAATTTTAGGCGTTTTTCACCACTAGCTCTTATATTACAGCCAGATGATAACGTACTAAAGGTTAAAAAAATGTTTTTCTTCTACTATATTGAATAACACTATCTATAATGGTCTGAAAGTCATGTAACATAATAAAATATAAAAACACGAATAACAATATAAACAACAATATAACAATATAAATAAAAATATAACAATATGAATAACAATATAACATCATAAAAACCAATATAACACCATAAATAACAATATAACACCATAAATAACAATATAACACCATAAATAACAATATAACACCATAAATAACAATATAACACCATAAATAACAATATAACACCATAAATAACAATTTAACAACATAAATAACAATATAACAACATAAATAACAATATAATAACATAAATAACAATATAACAACATAAATAACGATATAACATTGTGAATAACAATTTATTACTGGAAACAACACTATCAACCCAAAACAACAAAAACTAATACACATATTAGTCACAACAACACTGCAAACTGTACAATAACACAACATTTTAAATTTAAAATCATCATTGTTATACATGTTATGAGTTACATTGCATGAAACAATTGTTATATAAGGCAAACAAACTGTTATATAATATTTAAAAATTATTATATAACAAAACTGTTACATAAGAATAAAAAAACTGTTATATAATATAACAAAAACTTGTTATACAAAAAATAAAAACTCTTGCATAGTATTGTAAATAATTGTTATATAACATATAACACTATATTTATGAGAATCATAAGGCTAATCTCAAACCCTGTTGGAAAGCATTATGCCTATGATAATATTGATGTTTTGCTAATATTTCTTTTTGTGTTATTTTGTATTAATTTACATTTTTTTTTGTTTTGATTTTTATTTTAAAATTCATTATTGTTGTTATTATAACTCTTGTTATTGTTGTGGTTTATGTTATAATTTGTGTTGTTGTTTTGATTTTGTCATGACTTGCATCATTGTTGTATTTTGTGTTGTTGTTGTCGAAATTTTATGTTATAATTTTTATAATAATTTATATTTTATTTAATATTACTTTGGTAATATTAGTTACCTGATGATGATGTTAACATATCGAAAAGCTTCGTCAGAATAAAAAATTCAAATATTGTCGTGTTTTTATGATTCATAATATTAATTTGTTGCAAACTTTCATAATTTGTATTATTAGATTTATATTATTATGGTTTTGTTTTAGTATAATTCTAGCGTCCTATTTTCAGAATTAAATATTTTATGCTTTCAAATTATTATGATTTCATATCACACTGATTCCACATTCATAGTTTTAATTTATTCTGAATCCCCACATTCTACAATAACTATACACAAGACCATCTTGATAACTCTCATGAACTCAACTATAAAGTGGTTTTCAAAAATCCGGACATCAAAAACTTGGATACGTTAATAATCCGGAAATCGAGTTAACGAAGTTTACTGAGTGATTTCCAAAGATAAATAAAAGGAAAGAACTTGGCAATTGTAAAATGTTAATTTATAAACTTTATCAGCTTTTGTTACGACAAAAAATTTTAAACTAAGCAGTAATTTTTATTGATGCGGATTTTTGAATATTCTAAAAAAATGAGGTTTTTTGAGATGAATATATTTCATCGTAAAGCTTATCTCTATTGAGTTTATTTTTTGTTGAAACAAAAACCAACACTGAACGAAATTCGTTTTCACTCAAAAAAACAAAAAATTACTTTAATTTTGTTACAAAAAATAGTTGAAAACTACCTTTATTATTTCAGTGATATATAAATTTTTCAATTTTATGTTGAGTTGAAAGATTAAAAATGACTTAAACGTTAACATCATCATCATAATATAATAAAAACATTTGTAGTTCCACTCAACAGCAGGGGAGCTTTAAATTGTTGGTGCTACACAGACCAAATTCCTTTAAGTATCGAAAATTCTTTTAACATGTCACTCAGACTTTGTTATCTCATCAGTTTTATTCTTCCAAGTTCATCTTGAAGCAACTAATAATGAGGGTCCCTTGTTCAGTCACATACGTTGAGTTCTAGTCCTGATGGTAGTCCAGACGCCAATTTGATTATTTTAACCTTCAAATTGTTTTTTTTTATCATTTTTTTATTATTTTCACTGTTTTCATTGTTATTCTTTTTTTTTTTCTGAATTTTTACTTCTTCAATCTGTAACGATTTACTATATGATAACTACTCAATATTCAACCACTCATCTGAAGCTTTGGGTTCACTCTTAATAAAGTTTTTTAGTTTTGAAATTTTTTAACTTCATTTTATATGCTACTATTTTTTTTAACATCTTTCCCTTTACAACAATGGTGGCATTCTGGATCATTTTCATTTAAGATACTGCTTTGAGACTTAAATTTTCGCCATATTTACATTACGAGTTTTTAAGTTGATGTTGTTGCTGATAAAAAAACTCTGAAAGCTTGAAAGGTTTTCTTTAAAAAAATGAAAACCACTTTTTGTAAAGGGAGCCCACTGAGGAAGGAAGCACAGCAAAAAGTCTGGGTAAAAGAGAACCGAAGAGTAGAACACTTGATAACATAATAAAAAAAATGATATGGGAAAGTTAACTTTGATGATGGAAACTTACTAAAAACAAACACAGTTCATTGATAGGAATAAAATTTTAAACTCTATAAACGCATTTCTCAACCGCATCTCTCTGTCCTCGACTAGCACTTTTTGTTAACTATAGAAAGCATAACGTTCTTTACCCTGACCAATAAGATTGAAGCAGATTTGGATTAGATGTTTTAAATTTGTTATTTCTTTTGCTGAAAAAAGATTTTGAAAATATTATTAAGTTTTACAATATTATTAAAGAATAGAAAAACAAAAATAAATCAAAACAATGTATTTTTAGCCGGAGAAAAAGCAAATTAAAAAAAACGGGTCCAAATCTGCTTCAATCCTATTGGTCAGAGTAAAAAACATTGTGCTTTCTATAGTAAGCGTGAACTTCCCCTTCAGTCCTCGTTTCTCTGACTACTCAAACGCCTTTAAAAAAAAACCTAGATTTTAATCACTTATAATAATAATAATAATAATAATAATAATAATAATAATAATAATAATAATAATAATAAAATAATGAAATAATATACCCTAATAGCAAAAGAATAATACAACCTAATACAAAACAGCACACGTGAAACACATCAAAGCAACCCTGATACAAGACACATAGGTAAGCATTTTAACAAGAAGGAAAAAGATTAGTTCACTGACAGCCTCCGCCATCTCTCTCACGCTAAGCTGTCAAAAATTGATCTTCCTAGTATCGACCGTACGGGGTTTGTGATAGTTGTAACGTGAGTTTAAGATTTGTGATCTTTCAAAGGTATTTGGGTATATTATAATTTACAATATTTAGGTATTTTCTCATTTTAAAGTATTTTTGTATATTATAACTAAATATATTTGGATATTTCTTATTCAAAAGTATTTTGGTATGTTATTAATATCACCATTCAAACTTTTTTAGGTATATCATTTGTATTGTCATTCAAATAATATTTTTGGGTATTTAAAGTATATTAGTGAAAACTCTTATATATTTTGGTATAGGTCTTAAGAGACAATATTTTTTTTTGATATATAAATTATGTGTTTGAAAAAATATATTTTTTTTTGGTATAGAAAGGATTTTATTAAAAATTAGTAATATTAGGGTATAGGAATAATTTTTTGAAAATAATATCAGATAGGGTATGGAATATACATTATCAAAAGAAAGTTCACTATAGGTTATATTTTTATAATGAGCAACAATGTTATAAATAGAGAAATAAGAAAAGATGTTTTTGTTTTAAAAAAAGGCTAATCTCTTTAATAAGTATCATCATCATCGTCATCATCATCATCATCGTCATCGTCATCATCATCATCGTCATCATCATCATCATCATCGTCATCATCATCATCATCTTCATCATCATCATCGTCATCATCATCATCATCATCATCGTCATCATCATCATCGTCATCGTCATCATCATCATCGTCATCATCATCGTCATCATCATCATCATCATCATCATCGTCATCATCATCGTCATCATCATCATCATCATCATCATCATCATCGTCATCATCATCATCGTCATCGTCATCATCATCGTCATCATCATCACATCATCGTCATCGTCATCATCATCGTCATCATCATCATCATCATCAAAGACTGATACATCCTTATCATTAAAAACATTACTGAAATAATAAGTCAAAGTTCATAAAATATTATCTATAATAAATAAAAAATAAGCTTAAACACTATTTATTATTGAAAACCAATAATCTATTGATTTCAATATATTTCTTCTTAATAACGTTTTATTGATTAGTTATACTCGTGAATATACTTATAATTTGATATCATAAATCTTTAAATAAAGTAACAATGAAATCCTAATATCATCATTCCTTACAAGGTCATATGAATTTATTATGGAATTATATTTTTATTATAATATAGCTCCATAATTTCATTCTATGATGAAACAGTGTTTGTTATCGATGGAGTATACTAGCCTGAATCACCTAGTAAGGTCAACACAAGGTGTTTATTTTAAAATAATCCTTTGATTATCACTTGATAATGTAAGCTAGTCTTACGAAGAGCTTCGTGCCTTTTTTGAAATAAATACTTTGCGTTTTTTTAACTTCATTAATAGCATTTGATGTATTTATTATAATTTTCTCATTATGGTGTATCATTTTTCCACAAACTTTTCATGCATTGCCACTTGTATACTATCTTTTTTGCTCAAATAAATGACATCTTGTTTTAAAAAAATTCATTAATTTATTTATTGATTCTTTACTTTTCATGTTTACTATTTTTTTGTATTCCAAAATGCTTATGTGTATATTTTTTATGTATTCATTTTTCAAATTAGTTCATTAGGTTCAAATAAAATCTTTTACACTAAAAACCGAAAAAAATGATCATGTTGAAATTCTTCTTTTGAGTCATTTGATAAGTGCATTATTTGTTGATGAAGCAATAGAATGATAAAATATTAATGAAATCCATATGAAAAATTTAATTTCAAATTATAGTATAAATATTAACTAAATAAGACTCATTTTATCTACAAAATTCACTTTAAGAAAATGATATCACTAAAAAATATTCCCCAATAAAGTCCAACATCTCGAATCATCATTAGAAAATGTATCGAGTCTCAATAGCTTGTTTTCAAGATCCGCCTACTATAACGAAACAATTTTTGCTAACATCAATAGTATCATCATTATCACCTCCCATAAGCTGATAAAAATTTCAGTAAAACTACTCATACTTATGTATGTAAGATTAAATGTTAGTTATATTACTAGGGATGATGTAGTTGATGAAAAAGATGATGATGAAGAAGAAAATGATGTAGTTGATAACAAATATGATGATGATGGCTATAGTGATAATAATGGGAACATTTTCATCTTGATATCCAGAAAAAGTGCGTGAGACTTAAGCTACTGAATTGCAGATCTGATGTCGTTTGAATTAACCTTTGAGTGTGTGTACGAGTAAAATGAACTTCGTTGAATTTTCACAAGTTTAAAGATATAATTTTTTGTTGAGAATTGGTTTTGAATGTTTAATGAAGATTATTAAACGAGTTTATAATAGTTTATTTCGAGAGAAAATCATCTTTCGATAATTACAAAACTACAAAAAAAGAAATACGTTTGAATAATGTATTTAAATTTTTGAAAGATTTGAGTTGTGAGTAAAAAAATAATTAAACATGAAATTTAAGAAAAATTCGAATAGAAAAATCAAGTTTATTTTAAAATTTTGGATAACATCAAAGCAATGGCGGCTTTACGTTTAAAAGTGTATATTAATTAAATTGGTTGCAAAAAATTTTTTTATTTTTGACAAAAAATTTTTAATAGCAAAAAAAAATTTAAAAAAGAATCGTTCAGCTGATCACTGGCATGTCCGAAATGGACAAACGACTATAAGAAAGATTATTAAAAAAAGAGACTTGTACGTTAGTTTGGTGCTTTCGTTTCTGTTTGGTGAAATGAACATCGTCTCCTAACATCAATGGAAGTAACAAACCATAGAGGCATTTGAGTGGCTGGTAGTAACAATGATAATTGCTCTCTTTGGTCATGTTTTTCAACATTTCTACCTTTTATATCGTTGAGGTTTGGGTTATTGATCTGTTATCATGGTGGTAAAACGTCTGAAATTTATTTTGGTGTCTTAAAGATTTGGTGATTAAGTTAGTGCCATTTTTCTATCATCACTCAGTATCGAAGCTGTCACAATTCCTTTGAATACCTCTTGATATAACTCTATATTAATTCTTGAATGCAAGCCGCATAGCGGGTATACCTAGCGTTGATTTTGGACAAAATGTTGAAGGTTCAAAGAAATTTTGTTGATATGGTTGAAATATCTTTACACTTTTTGTTTCAATACTTTCAACAAAAAACTTGATTAAGGTTTTAACCCCGCGTATCATGAAAATTTTGCGTAGTTTTTCGTGCCAAGAAAAGTTGATAACATATATAACACTATTCAAAATGAATTTAAAAACACTAAAGTCGGAGACTGATGTTCTGCAAAGATGTTGTTGAGAATAAGAAAAAGTGGAGCGCTAAATAATCATAGGTTAAAACTTGTGAAGTAGTTGTAGATTTCGCACTAAATCAGCATTATCTTGTAACCAATCAATCCCGTTTCTCAACATCATCTTCACGAAATCATTAATACACTTTGAATGATTATTCGTGTGAAATGAATGAAAATATATTGTGTTTATTAACTCCGAACCAGTATATAACAATAATGTGGTTCATAGTGTGTTGTTAAGTACCAAGATATCCACTTGAAACTTGAGGAAATATTATGAAGCGTATGCAAGACGAGATTACAATACCAAGTGCTGTTTTGAAGAATAAAAAAATTACATAGCAATAATAAATACAACTAAAACTAGAAAAAAAAGGAAACGATTAATTTATGTATGAAGGCTGATGTTATTGTTTATAAATAGCTAAGCTAGCTGTTTAACTAAACCAGCCTATTAAAAAAAACGATTTGAATCAAACACTTATTAACTGAATAATATTACGAAGTTTTTCGTAAGTTGAACTCACAAGTTTGTATACTTGATAATGTGAGTTCAACTTACGAAAAGCTTCGTAATATTATTCGGTTAATAAGTGTTTGATTCGAATCATTAATGCGTAAATTTTCGTTTTCAAAAATGATACATTGAAAATAATTTCAACAAAAAATAACATAATGATCACAATTCAAAAAAACAATAAGTCAAAGTTGAATGGTTGAGGTCAAATAATAGAAGAATAATCACACTACAAATCAAATACGAGTATGATTTTAGTGGCATTAATTTAGAGTTTCTAGACCACTAAAAGGATAACCACACCTCAAATCATACATGAGTCCAGACTTTGGATGAAGTGATAGAAGGACAAATGTGCACTTAAGGTACATCTATTTTTAGCACAGATTCCACAAAAAACCAATCAAATCATTTTTTTGTATAGAAAACGATTATAAGAAAGCTATGCGTGGATAATGAACATTTGAACTATCGTAACCAATCACATCTTATTGAAGCTAACTTATCTGTTAGTAACGTAATACAAAATAATTTTTGAATTATTTTATATCAGACTTTATATCGATGCAAGAGACTTGTGAAAAAATCAAATTAATTTATGAATTATTCAAATAAATTGATTATTTAATAGAACTTGAGCTAAATCAACAAATTCATCCAAAAAATCATATCAACTAAAAACAGAAAAAACAAAAAAAATGTCCAGATGTTTGTGACACCATTTCAGCTGTTAACAACCAATCAATGATCAGATCTATCGTCAGCTGTCAAACAAATCGCAATAAGTTATGAAACATTATTAGCCCACCAATCAACGGTGACACAAAAAAACTAAATCAACCATTAGAACTTATTTATGGCCATCAGCAGCAGCGGCAGCATCAGCAAGCAGCTTGGATTTGTCATGAGCAGCTACAATACACTCCATCAAGGTGCTTCTGTATCCTGACCTCTCCAATGACCTCAGTCCCTCTAACGTCGTGCCTCCTGGACTGCAGACTGAGTCCTGTAAACGTGTGTGTGTAAATATTAATTTCAAGGAGGCCCACATGAAAAATATATTTGGTAGTTGAAATAGTGAATACAATTTTAAAAGTAAAAACCTTAAGACTGCCCAGGTTTTGATCAGATTCCAAAAACATTTTTGCCGCTCCCTATAAAGAAAAATTTTGAAATAAAAAAAAAATTTTTTAAATAAAAGAAATAATAAAATGATAAATGTTGGACCATCATAGTGTAGGCAGCCAGCTTGAGTGAGATATGTTTAGGCAGTCCTAAAAATGCCCCTGCATCTCCTACTGCATCTAATCCTACGTATGCCTGTGTGTGTGTGTGTGTTATCTTTTGGAAAAAATATACACAAAAAAAATTTTATATAAACTATCAAGTTAAAACATTGGTGAAAGATGAAACAATCAAAAATAAGACAACAAAAGATGGACAGATAACAAGACGATAAAACAGATATTTTGAAACAGACCAAAAAAAAAATAAAGACAACTAAAAATGAATAAAAGATAAACTAACAAAAAACTCACAAAGGCAGGCCCAGATCCAGAGATAGCTGTCACAGTGTTCAGTTGCTTCTCAGGCAGTTTGATACAAAAGCCTACACTACTGAACAGCTTAACTACAACATCACCATCATTCTCTTCAACATGGTCTCCATCACAAACCGCAGTGACGCCACATCCCACAGAAGCTGGTGTGTTTGGCATGGTTCTCACCACTCGTGTGTATGCTGGTAGAGACTGTGTGTTTATTGATTAATTGTTAATTTTGGTTATTAAATAAGATGTGTTTATTGATAATTAATTTTTAAGCCCCAAAAAAATAAAAAATGTTTTCTATAAATAGCATCAAGATAAAGAACTGAGATGCTAAGCTGTAGTTTTTTCTGTATAATAATCATGGGGCCTAAAAACTTCTGAAGTTTATCACAATAACCACATATAGAGATGGATTGCCATTACATAGATCATACTTATACTACATAAATAAACACCTCCAAAAAACTGAATAAGACTCAAGCAAACATTTTGTAGTTGAGAAATGGTGATGCCTGCACAGATGGAGATGATGAGATGCTTGCGAGTCACCTAGGTTGATTAATATTGTAATTTTGATTAATTTATTGCTTATAAAATGTACTGAGGGTTATATAAATAACAATGATTTGAAATTAGCTTAATCATCATCATCATTGTTTTACATTGTTAATAAGAATTTTATACCAAATATCATGCAAAATAAATATTTGAACCTTATGTTGAATGTCTTTAAGTGCAGTCAGAATGACTTGTGGTTTGACAGCTAGAATGACTATATCGCTTCTATCAAGTACTTGAATATTATCAAAAAGACTTGTGCAACCAATAAAACCTTTGTGTTCCTGAACAGTACAATTTTATAATTAATCTTTTGTAAAATATTATTGTTATACTTTTTAACAATTTATTGTACTCACTTCATCTCGGTGAAGTACACTTTGGTTTGGATCAAAATAAACTATTTGAGATGTTTCCAAAACTGTTAAAATGTTATACGAAGAAGTTTATGAAATTAGTTTGTGAATTTTAAAGCGAAAAATCCATACTTTTTTTGGAAAGAAATCCTTTGGCTAGACTTTGAGCCATAAAGCCAAATCCAATGAAACCAACAACCTTTCCATCTAAAAAGCTTTTATAATTTGTTTGTGGATCCATTATTTTATTATTTTTCGTATCAAAAAAATTAATATAGGCAAAAATCTTTCCTTGATATCTTAGAACAAAGTTTGAAAGATTAAGTCAATAACGAGGTAATTTGCAAACAAGTAAAATAGAATCGTAAAAATAATGAATGCTAAATTTAAAAATTTTCAAACTTTTATTTAATTTTCTAGAAATTAAAACTAAAATATTTCATTCAGTCAAAAAATAACTTTGAGGTCTATGCGTCGTGAGTGATAAAACTTTCTAAATTTTGATTTTACAAAATACTCGAAAATGGCTGATGATTTTGATGAAAAGTTAGTAAAAATTATCAAATATTTTTGTTAGAAATATTTTTTATTTCAGCTAAAAGTACTGCAATCATTATGCATATTCATTATTTCAAAATAGCATGGGTGAAGATTATGGGGATGATATGGGAATCCAAGAGGCAATGGATTCGATAGATATGGTATAATTTTATTAATTGGAAATTTTTCACCAAAATAAAACCACAGACAAAATAAATAATTAATAAAAATGTAGTATTCATCCTTTCCCTACTTCAACTCTCAACTATCACAGCAAGAGATAGAAGGAGGTATAGAGATTCTCCCAACTGATATGGCAAGTGAATCGGTAGGTAGAAAAGTAGAAGCCAGTAAACGAATGACAACTCCTATCATGACGAAATATGAGCGAGCTAGAGTCATTGGCACTAGAGCACTTCAGATTGCGTATGTTGTCTTTATCATTATCAGATTATGTTGTATAATATATTTTTTTATAATATCAAAATGGATCTTCAAAATTTTGATGAATTAAATGAAAATGTCCCAAAACTCACCACACAAACCAACAGTATGATGGCTCCTGTGATGGTACAGCTAGAAGGTGAAACTGACCCTCTAGCCATTGCCACTAAAGAACTCAAGTATGTATTCATATTTGTGTTTTAAAGTTAAACTTCATAATTTGTAGACCATGATAGTAGAAAAATTATTAATGATATAATTAAGACAATGAGACTTATTAGCAATGATCACTTTCAATCTATGCAAACTAGAAACTCAAAGTTTCTCACTATAAGCACATTCTTAATTGTTTTGTATTACAACAATTACAATTTAAAAACCAAAGAATTTAATACAGTATAATCATAAAAAAATACCAATAGCAACACTGTTCATACAACAAACACAACATCATAATAGTATACCAGTGACCACTAACCACAACTCCACAATCACTTAACCACCAACCAACCAATCAGAGCAAAGATGATTCCCTTCATCATCAGGAGGTACCTACCTGATGGTTCTTACGAGGAGTGGGCCATCAATGAGCTTATCATCACTGATATCTGATTATTATTATTCTTTTTTTATTGATATTATTTATTTTATTCGTTTTTATTTATTTTATGATTATTATAGTTTGTTGTTATTCTGTTATTTTCATACAAGTTTTTATAAAAGTTTAAAAATTTTGGTCTTATTAATTTTTGTGTAAGTTTTTATCCATTTTTTTTTTTGAAATATTATTTTTGTAAATAAAATTTTCGAGCACCTTTGTCGAAGTGAATTTTTAAACGCCAAAGTTCGTTTTTAAAAGCCGTCGTATTGCACAATGTTAACACCATATAAAAAATACCTGAAAGATAAAAATATTCTTTTGGCCAGCTCATCTCCAAGAAGAAAAGAAATCCTTAATAACCTTGTGTGTTATTTAAAACTGGCACGATTATAATAATAAAATCTATCATTAACTTAATAACTTTATCTATAAGCATCTTTAATTTCAAAGGGTCTGACGTTTACAGTAAAAAAATCGACTTTTGAGGAAAATTTGGACAAGGGTTCATACCCCGATCCCAGTGATTATGTGCTGCAGACTGCACTGTGTAAAACAAAAGTTGTGGTTGAGGATATGGTCTTGAACAATGTGAGTGGGAAGATGTATTTTTAAGGTTGTTATGAAAAGATTTTGTTTTCTTTAAAACCTGGAATATCATTGTAATCTAAATTGAATTTTTCAAAACTTTGGAGTGAATGTAGATTTTGTTGACTAAAGTGATGAAAATACAGAATATACAAGAATAATGATTAAGTGAAATAAGTTTAAAGTTTTCTGAGTGGGAGGTAATAGAAGAAGGCCAAAGGTACATTGAAAAGCATGGTGGTAAACCATTATGATGAACATAGTTTGGAATTTGAAGATACAGATAAAAGACAAGTGAAAATGAAGTCTTCAAAAACCAATGCTTTTTTTAAAAATAAAATAATGTTGAATATAAAAATTAATTAAAATAATTTTCACAAAAATATAATTATTTAATATTTCTTATTCAAAATACAAGCTTCATCAGTAACAACATCTCTCTTATCTTGACCCAACTCAACATTCCAGGAACCTCTGGCAGACATAGTGATAGGAGCAGACACTGTAGTATACATAGGGGGTGAGATTCTAGAGAAGCCTCTTGATAAGACAGATGCTGAAGAGATGCTGAGGAAACTGAGTGGAAGGGTGCATAAGGTTTGCACTGGAGTTGTGCTGCTCTTCAAAAGGCTGCATAACGGTGGGTGGAGCTTTTTTTAGTAGTGATGGTGATGTTGATAATATAAATGATTTATGAATGACTAAATTAGTCTATTATGAAAAACGTCTTCAAGTTTGTACACTTGATGATGTGAATTTAAGTTACAAAACGCTTTGTGTTATTTAGTTAATAAAAGTGTTTGATTGAAATCGAAAATGATTTATTTTAAAATATAACAACCAAATCATTTTAAAAGATGCACTATTTTTTCTAGAAAATGCAATAAGAATAATTTTTAAAAATGTTTATATTTAAAAGTTAAGTCGTCAAAACTAGCACTTTTATATATTCACAACCACCACTATTCTAGATGACATCACAACAACTGAGCCATGTGACAAAAATTACGAGATCACGTGTTTCAATGACGTAACCGAAGTAGAATTTGACGTTCTTTGTGATGACGTCATAAAAAATTATGTCAAAACCGGAGAACCGATGTGAGATTGTGATTAGATTTGTTATAAATGGTGATTTTTTATTGAAGCAAAAATAGAAAAAAAAATATTTTCTTCAAAAAATGAATTGGGAAATTCTTACATCACCTTATGCTAACTTCATAATACATCTCACTCATCCACCCACTATCACAGGGATAAAGCAGGAGCTTTCGGCATCCAAGGTTTAGGAGGGTCGCTTATAAAGGGGATCAAAGGAGACTATTTCAACGTCATGGGACTGCCTGCCAACCATCTTTGTCGACGTATGGCCGAAAAAATAAAACAGAGATGTGCTGATAATTGAAATTATTTTTGTTTTTGAGGTGATTTTGATTTTTTCATTATACTAACAGTCTATTAGGCTTAATACCATCGTGGGTATTGTTAAAATCTCGAAATATAACTTGAAATATTAAGCTACTAAAAACAATGATTTTCACGAACCGAATTAAAATAGAGATTTATGAACATTAGTAATTTTTATAAAAAGTACGAAGCTTTTTGTCAACAGAGTAACAATTCCAAGCATGTGAAATGTTACATTGATAACGAAAAGCTTCTTTTAATAGAAACTATTACTGCTCAAAAATCTCTGTGTTAAACTTAAGCCTTTCAAAAGATTTCCATTAACAACAGGGTTCACTTTTTGATTAAAATAACAAACTATGCACAAATTTATGAAAAATCCAAAAATAATTCTCGTAGAAATATAAAATTTACTTACAAATGTGCGATAAATAAATTTCTAATCTCAATATGAAATCAACTAAATCCAATGGTAGCTAACGATTAAGATTATAAATATGAAATGATATATCTCAACAAGTCATGATGAAGATGACAAAATAGATAGGTAGCAATCCGGATATGAGTGTTTGAAAATAAAGATTAAATTAGATTATTAATAAATAATTGATTATTAAAAATAAATTTATATTAAAGGTGAATATTTTATTAATGATAATAAAATATTAATTATTAAAAATAATTGTCAAAATTAACTTAGTGAGTAGATTACTAGTGCCTTCGACTCAGTTGATAGTTATAAAGCTCGAAGCATTATAATGAAAAGAGAAGAATAAACCCTCAAAAATTGATAGAAGAATGAGCTTTTGAATGATTTGTATGAGAACCATGAGCCATTGATGGTGGATAGAAGAGTTATTATCCATTGAATGATGGATGAGAGGAGGATAACGATGGAGTAAAAAATGAGATAATATTAATCTATCAAATAATCAAAAAAAAAAAATTCATTAGACAATGAATCAGTGAAAATAACCTATTAAATGACAAGAAGGTTAAGTATGGTTAAATAAACGATAAATAGAAGCATTGTCAATCAAATGATATGAAAAGAATGATGATCAATAAAAAATACAGATATGTGCCCTTATCTGCGTCCAACCCATGCAAGCATGGAGGTTGAGAGCTGGTGGTGATGGCATAACACAGACTTGGTATTAAATCATCCTTGGTTGGTATGCTACGAAGACAAGCTTATAGAGGTTAAAAATAAACCTAATGATAATCAAACATGAATTCAAAATGGGTTATATGAATATATATTAATTTTTATGATAAATAATAGATTTTGCGAAGATCATCTAGGTGTATATACATAATAAATAAAAACATAATAAATTAAATAATAAATTTTATATTGAATGATATTGATTGATTCAAAAAATAAATACAAAACAATTGTGCTAAACAAAGCAAGAATAAAAAATTTACATGCAAAATCGAAAAATTCAAGTTTTTGTTATTCTCGATGTAACAACAAAAAAAATGGAATAGAAGTAAAAATGAATTTAGAAAAAACAAAAGACAATAAATGGATGTTTGTGTAATGATCGGTTAATTATGGCTGATTAGTGGAAAATGATTTTTTAATATATATGTGCATATGAAATATTTTTTATCCCTTGGATAACAGTAAGTTAGAGAAAGATTTCACTAGAAGGAATAAACTAAAAGAATAAGAAAAAGTTATATAGTAATATAATTATTAAAATTTTCACCAGCAAAAACTATTTATAAACCATCAGTATTATAAGTATCACGATCTGAAATAATAAAATAGCAATTACAAGAATAATAATAAAATAAGAAAAATAAAGTTAATAACAACAAATTCAACAACCAAATACACTGTTATTGGAACCACGATTCGAATCAACACCACAAAGCATTTCCTCTTCTGACACCTCCTTCCCACGTCAGATGGGGGCGGGCAGGGTATCCTTGAAGGCTGTCACCAGGATGGTTGGTACTTCAGTGAAGCAGGATGCCAGCGAGTTCTCTTGGTAGAATTCTATTGTGTCCTGTTTTAATAAAATAAGAAGAAAAAAATATTTTTTAATGGTAATGTTATTATTTTACAGAAAAATGATAAATACATCTGTTATTAAAATAAGAAAAAATCTTTTAGTATCATCTTTATTATAATTTATTTTTATGATTATTATTATTATTATTACTATAACAACTATTATTATTGATATAACTATTACCATTATTACCAAACCAACCCACCTGCACAGTAAGGAATGTCTTGCAATCAGCCAGAAACCATCTCTTATCCCTGCCCCTCTGAATCTTCATGTGCTTCACTGCTGTCTTGCCTTCTCCGAATCTGAAAATGGTAGTTGTGAGTTGGAAGTGGGAGAGACAAATAAACTTTATTGAGATACAAAGCTTTTCGTTAACTAAGTAACATTTTCAAGTAATACTTGAAAATGTTACTTAGTTAACGAAAAGCTTTGTATCTCAATAAATTTTTTTTTCTTCCTAAGTATACTCGTTTGATTGTGGCTAGAGTAAAATCATCAATTTAAACCTTATTGGAAAAAACAAACGCCTATATGAACCCTTGACAAACCCCCCATAAACCCCCGTTTCTCAAAATAACCCACCCACACCAACTTGAGACTGAGCGACAACTCTCCCCTCCTATCAGCATTATTACTGATTCTCACAAGATAGGCACCATCCTCCAAACACTTCAACAGTTCTCCTGCCCTCTCCCTGTTCATCTCGCCTACAAACCTGCGCCAAAAGGGTGCTTTGGTGTTTGTTATCTGAGTCTAATGTTCTTATTATAGTGTTTGAAACTGTGCTTATCATTATGTTTAATACTAGGCTTATCATGATAGACCTTATATATCATACATAAGAAGATAATAAAAAATAAAAATAAATTGGAATAATGCAATTTAATTTGAATTGATTGTTGTAAATTCTCACCAAGGAAACACAGCCAAATCTTCTCCAAAAAAATCATTCAACAGAGAAGATGACGAAGAAGAAGAAGATGTGGTTTTGGGTAGATAGGCAGGCGGGGGAAGACTGGGGAAGGGACTAACGGAAGGATGGCTGATACGTTCTCTCACCGGAAGAGGCGGGGCGTCAGAGTTGACTGAGTGCTTATGGGAAAGGGGATTGGCTAGGAGGTTGTTATCTGGGCCAGTGTGAACCAATGAGGATGAGCGGTTTTTTCTGAAAGGAATTATGGGGACTACTGGAGTGGTTGGGTGAGGGGTGAAATTGGAGAGGGGATTGATTGGGTGGAGGAAGTTGGGCGTCTGTGACTCATTGTTCTGTTGTTGAAGATCAAATTAATAATATTAATTATAATTGAATTAATTATATTAATTATAGTTAAATTAATTTTATTACGATTGAATCATGTTTTTTAATGAAAATATTATTTACTAATAAAAATAATAATTATAAAAACAATAATAAAATATTTTTATGTTAAACGAAAATAAACGAAAAGCCACAATAAAATGAGAGATATTTCAAAACACTAATTAGTTTATTAAACCAGTGTTCTTAAATAATACTCATTATCAATAATCATTTTTGTATCCTCCATCAAATCCAACCAACCCTGATAAGCTTGACACAGTTTTTTGAGAAGTATCCTTCATTTGAACCTACCCTTCCCTAGTGTCAGGATGCATGTGTTTTAGGTCAATTCCATCATGTAACTATTGAATGACAGCGACAACAAAATACCATCCACAACACCATATATCCATCGAATTATATCAACAACTGAAAAAACACTATCTCAACAAAAATCAACATCTAAAACAACACTCAACAAAAATCAACATCTAAAACAACACTATCTCAACAAAAATCAACATCTAAAACAACACTATCTTAACAAAAATCAACATCTAAAACAACACTATCTCAACACAAAAAACTTCCATGACTTTCACCATCTATCCAAAAAATCTCTTATTTAACTGTAGAGCCACCTTCAAACCAATCACGCTCACTCATCAACCAATTACATTCACCAATCAACCAATCCCACCCTTGCTTCCACATACAAGCCACCAAGGATCGTTTTCTGTGCAGACGACATTGATGACATCACCCTCATTAAAATGCAAAGCCCCGCCTAAAGAAGATGGAGGGGCGTGTCCGTTAAAGTTGATGATGGCTCGAACTTTTTCTGCGTGAACGTGTGCGTCATCAATCAATCAATCAATCAACCATTACATCAATCACATGGCCAATCAATTAATCAATCAACCAAAGCTATTCAATCAAAGATGTAGGAAATACATTAACTGATCAAAGCTTATTCATATAACACCTACAGTCCAAACATGATGCTTATTAAATTAACAGTGGCATGCATGACCAGCCAGGTGCTAAACCAACCACTCAATTTGTATTTGCACATCCATACCCCCCATTATTACTCACGTCCTGAAGTCTCTTTCGGTGGGATGATAGGTGGTCCTGATTGGTAATGAAAATAATAATAAGATTAATATTTATTATTATTATTATTATAAAAATGGAAATAATAATTATAACACGTTCACTCATCAGAATGAACGGAAAAACTTCATGGTTGGAGGAAAAACAGACACGATGATATAATAATATATAATAATTATGATGGAAAATGTTTCAATCAGAATTAATTCTAATCAAAATTCATTTTTGAAAAACCGATTTATTAACGTCACCCACCGTCGCTATTTTTAGCTTGGTCAATGCAGCCTTTATGCACGCACATGCCAGTTTCTGTGGGGAATTTAATAATTAAAAAAATATTAATTATGATAAAATAATAATCATTATATAAAAAATCAAAATTAATTAAATTACTTTTGCATTTGTACCCTTGGAAGAAGACTCCCCTGTGAACAAATAAGTTCTGCTATTCATTTGATCTTCATGCACTTAACTCCATCACCATCATCAGTATCACTATCATCATCACCAACCCCCATCATCATCATCATCATCACCACCACCATTTCCATCATCATCATCACCTCAACAGCTTCCGACAAACATCACAGATGGTTGGTTCAGTAAAGGTGGTCAAAATAAATCGATTACGGGAATTGGTCCATCCGGGTGGACAGATGTTGTCTCTGATTGATTGAAAAACAGCCAATAAATTGAGATTATTAATATTTTTAATAAATTTATCATTTTTATTTGAAAAATTATCTGAAAAAACAAGATACGTTGAAGGATAACAGAGTTTCAAAACATCCACCATTCGTAAAAACAACAGAAATAACGCCCAGATAAACGACTTCACCTCTATCATCATCACCATCACCACCGTCATCACCATCACTACTATCATCATCATCGTTCTACATCCGTTCCCACACTAGAAAACAAACAAACACACACACACACACAAACAACCAAAACAAACATTGCTCTCCTAAATGACTCCATCCACTTGCTACGAAGAGCATCTGACTTGGCGAAAAAGACCAGAATATCGGAGCTTTTTTGGGTGTAGTTATTTTTAGACATTTTGTTGCTCTTCAGCATGTACAAGTGGAAGCCAAACTGTAGATGATGATGACAAAGTTTTCAATTAATAACCATATGATAATGATGATAATAAGGGAAATAACTTTTAAAAATTTTAGTAGTAATAATAATAAAAATAAAACAACAACATTACAACATCAACAGCATAACAACACCCCGACTACAAAAACAACACCTTTTCCTTGGAGTTGTTGATAGGGGTGACGACAGAGTCCATCAACTCATAACATTCCTTCAAAGAGTACTGCTCTGTGCCCTGTTGCGTGTTGTTGGTGTGTCGATGATGGTAACAATAATAATATATTTTTAAAAAATAATAACAATAATGAAAAAATAAAGACGATGCTTATTTGTACATCGCTGATTATAATGATGATAATGCCCTGTAGCAGGTTGTTGGTGTGTTATGGTGATGATAGTGATGGTAATAATAATATTAATAATAATAAAGATGACGTCAATTCTTATAGCACCAATAATAATAAAAATAAAAAATAATAATAGATATAAAATAGCACACTTCGACAAGCCCAATCACCTTGCTTTTGCAGATCAGCATCGTCTTGTCAAACAAGAATATGAATCTGTGATGATGAGATAACTCACTAATGATAATAATGATAACAACAAAAATAATAATAATATAAAGAAGAAAAAAAAATAATAAGAATAAATAAGACGACCATTTGGTCACCCCTATCTAGGGTGCGCAATTGATAGGTATCAAAGGGCGCTAGCCTATTTTGATTTAATGAAGATGGCGTTGATGGCGTTTAAATAACAGAAAACATATAAAATACTACTGGTATTAGTTACATATAATCAAATCCTTTTTATAGCCCTTTATATATTTTTATAGCTTTTTATATATTTATATAAAAGAATATCATAATAGAATATAACTGATAAAAATTATAGTATAATTAATATTAATATAATTTGAATAATATAAAAAGATATCATTAACAGACCCAGACTTGTCTTTTCTTTCCTCCCCAACCTTGTACTTCAGCTCTCCATCCATCTGTAAGCGTCCAAATGCTTTGAAGTCTGTGTCCTTTTGTGTGTGAATGCGAATTAGATGTAATTACAGACAGTGACAGACAAACAGACAGACACCCAAAAACAAACGCACTCACTCACACTCACACACACACAAACACACACAGAGGGTAAGTTGATGATACTGTTTTTGATACTCTCAATAATTGTCATACTCTCGTTGTCTCTCTTCGCCTCATTCACATATGCAGCCAAGTCCTGTGTAGTAATCAAATCAAATCAATGACGAGTATGATTATAGTGACATCAACTTCAGGAGTTTCTAAACCACTGAGTATTATGAACTTTGAATGCAATTCAATGTAATGTATGTTTTCTTAGATATGACAATTTAAAAAAACTATGCAAGTATAACTAAATAAGCAAAACATTTAACTAAGATTATATGAAAAAAAGGTCTGCTAATTGAAACAAAAGCAACCATAATAATACTTATAAAAATGAAATTTAGAAAACTGAGTTGGTTTTATGAATGTATAAAAATAATTAAATTTGTGATAATAAACAAAAAATATATATAGATGAAACTTCGAATAAAATAGTTGGAGCAATCAAATGTTAATATAGACAAAATTTGAACAACTTCATTGCCTTCATCTTTTTTCTTCAATGGGACTTCCACATCATCACAATTGAAACCAGAAATTGCTTATCTTTTTCTTTATTGTTACTTTTTTTGATATTAATTAAATGATAATATTTTTATAATCTTTTATAGAGTTTTCATCCAATGCCATCCTTTATTACCTCCAGAAAACCATGAAGTGTTTATCTTTGTAATTTTTGTTGTTGCATAAGATGAAATTGTTGATGTTCACAAATTATCTTCTTTTTATGTAAGGCAAAAAATCCGAAATCATCCCAAAAAAAGTAGTTCTTGTATGTTATTGTACTAAGTTATCGAATTTTAAAATAGAATTGCGAAATTAGTTTGAATAATAATATTTTGACATTTTGAACTGAATTATGTAGTTTTTAAGTATAAAAATCGACTATTCGAGTCGCCACTATAAGTTCAACAGGCCATTTTTGATTGGCGCCAAAAAATAGTAATGTGATAGTGATACTAATGATGGTAGTGATGATGATGATGTTGATGATGGGGTGAGGTGATGTAGAGTCGTGGAAATTTCTAAGCCTGAGCCAAAAAAATCACGTGACCATCAAATAATAATGAACGCACACTAAGTAATGATTTATGATAAAGTCTAAATTAAAATCTTTTGAGACAAATTTTCCACATTTTAATGATTAAAAGCAAAAAAATAAATAACAAAAAAAGCGAGAAAACAATAATAATATAGAAAAAAAAACGGACCATCATTTCCTCATGAGCCCTTTTTAAACTCTTCCACTCTGGGTGCTTCTCGTCTGTGTTTTTTATCAGTTCCTGTGTGTTAGCACAGTGTGGTGTAGTTGGTTATCAAAATAAACATATTTGGTGTTATTGATAATGAGAATGAAGATGATAATGATGATGGTGATAACCTTAAGAAGCAAATGATATCGTAAGACCCTCTGCATTGGAACTGTAAGTAGGTCACTCAGCCTGAACTTTCCATCATTCGCTGACCTTTGACACTCCTGATGATGACGTTGTGATTAATGAAAAAATAATAAAAACACCATATGAATTAATTAAAAAAAAACATCAAATATAAGAATAAAAACAAAATAATAATAAAAAAATATTCAAAAAATACGAACAAAAAATTAAAAAAAAAACAGCAAAGCTCAACGTACATCGATGGCAGCCTTGGAGATGGGGTGCTGCAGCAGTTTGATGAGCAAGGTGTTCACTGCCACCAGGTTTGAGCAATAATCCGCATACTTTAGGAAGCTGTTTGGATGGGTGCTTCATCATTTTTGTTGTCATAATTATTATTTTTAAGATCCTCATCACAATCATCATAGCTTCCTTACCATCCTCCTCATCATCATCATCACCTTCTCGTGGTGCCGGGTGTGCACTCCAACAAGAGTGTCGAAGAGGTTCTAAACCACGTCAGCTTCCAACCACAAAGCATTTCGAGAACTAATTGATCATTTTTATCGCTGCTCACCAAATCACCAAAAGTCACAAACAACTCGAAGCTGCAAGTTTCTTTCGGTACTCGCTCCAAAGAGTGTCAAAAGAGTCTTTGGAAGCTGGCGCTCAACAACAACAACAATCATCATCATCATTTAGCATTTATATGTTCCTATAGCAACGAGCTAAATATTTTAGTTAAAAGCGAGCAAAAGTCATAACTAAACAAAGAAACAGACACAAAAACAAAAAAACAGCCAAACAACCAAACAAAGAAAAACAACCAAACAACCAGAGCACCTTTCTTTCCACTTGATGAAGCAATCCGACATCGTCATGTGACCTGGGGAATGTATGCTACCATGGCGACTCTGGGCTGCTTTTGATAGGTCACTAAAGAAGCCCACGTGGATCAGCTGTAGATCCTGCGTGTGTGTGTGTGTGTGTGTTTGTGTGTGTGTATGTGTGTGTGTTTAAAGCAACCGCCATTAAATAGAACACACAAAAAATGAAGTGTGTATTTGTGCAAATATTAGTGTAATCAGCATCATTACATGTGGGTATATATGTGTAATTACATGTGAATGTATGTGTAATTAGCATCTTGCACGCACAAAACACAAACCTCAATGCCCCTGAACAAAACTTCAACATTTTGTTTAGGAAGTTTGCCCGTCAATGGCCTTTTGAACTTCTGTGTGACGTTGTGTGTGACTGAACCATACCTATTTGTATTTCTTTTATCAATTTGACCACAAACTAATACCTCACTCTCACACAGCACTGACCATACCAATCTATTTATTTATAACATACCAGTTCATCTGTTCATCCACCTTCATACACCTACTTATCCATGCCCCACCACACATTCACCCATCCATCCATCGTACTCATCCACTTACCCACCCCTATCCATTTACACTCCCAACATTCACCCACCTCTACATCATCGTCATCACCACCGCCATTATTCCATGTTTCCCCACCAAACACACCATCCATCTATCCACCAAACACTCACCAACTTACTACACACACCTATCTATTTATACCACCAACATCACTCACCCAGCTCAACATCATCATCATCACCATCCACCCGTCATTATCATCATCATCATCATCATCACCACCCACCCATCATCATCATCCTTATCCTCAACACCCACCCACCTCAACAATCATTCCCAACATAGCTATGTAGTTCTTCTCAGTATCCACAATTTCCTTCAAGCAATACTCTCTCTTGGTCATCTTTGATACTGTAACTGACTCCTGTGTGTGTGTGTGTGTGTGTGTGTGTGTGTGTGTGTGTGTGTGTGTGTGTGTGTGTGTGTGTGTGTGTGTGTGCGTTTGTGTGTTAAATGTTTGACTTGAACACGTTTTTTTAGAGTGTATAATTTTATCTTCATACATGTATATTCCTTATACGAGAAGACAAAATATATTTTCATCCATGAGTTGATTAAATTGGAAAATCGAAATTTCATTAACACTGAGACCCAGTAACATATAGAAACTCATTATTGGTTTAAACTTCTTTATAAACTCATTTCTCTTGAATAAAAAGTTACGTTATATAAATTAGTGCTAGTAAATACTTCATGTTCAACATTATTCTTAATTAATGAAGCAATTCCTCCACTTATTTCATATTTATTACTGGATCTATATTCTTGTCTCAACTTAAGTGGCCTAAAAGTTCCTGAAGTTAATGCCACTCTAATCTTATTCGTAATTACATTAATTTTATTTTATACGTTCTTTTCTCATGATGTTACTCATCAAGGTGAATTAAAGACTAAGATAAACCTAGAGCCACAGCACTTATTCAAGTATTCTCTAAGTGCATTTCCAGTGTCATCATCTTACTTATCATCACTATTAACTGCATACATCTATCCTTTCTTGCTTTTAAACAACCCTCACTCCTCCCACACTTTCCTTTAAAACCACTCACCATCACCACCTTAACTTTCCTCTCAACCAATTCACCCACACCATCATCTCTTCTATCAAACCAACCTAAACATCATCTTTTTCTACCAACCAACTTCCAACAACCCTTCTCTCCACCCTCTCAACAAACCCACTAATAACACCATCCCCTCATCACCAACCCACATCTGTCCTACCCAACCAACACACTTAACCACCATCCCCACCTCCTCCTCACCCTCATAGACTCTTGCCTCTTGATAGAAAGGATATCCTGATATATTCGATCATCATACTTGGTGTAAGCATTCTCATCCTCTTCTGCACTAAGCATTTTGCTGTGGTGGCGTCTATTTGTTTATCTATCTTTCTATATATTTTTCATTCTGTCTATAGATGTATCCTTATATCTATTTGTTCATATACCTATTTATCTATCTATCTTTTTATTTATCTATCTACTTAGAGAAATTTAGTTATAATTCTAACTCAGCAACAGATTTCAAAGTCCCATAATCCTGATTGCTTGCGATTTTAAAGCCCCTGTTGTGAAAAATTATTTTTCCTATTCATGTATATTAAGACACCATTGCCACACAAAAATCTTATTTGCTACAGTACTCCCACACCACCCCCGTCATATTCAACTCTCCACAACTCCATAAAGCCCTTTCCACCCGTTTATACAACACCTTTCTTCTCTCCTCATACAGCATATTTTCATACCACAGAATCTCCATTCCATTCTGTTGCAAAACCAGCCTTCAATCCTACACCTCCTCAACAGTCCCACACTATATTCTTTCTTCTCCCCACCTACCCAACACCACACTTGAGAGCGACTCGTGTGTTTGAAAGAAGAGATAGAGTGTGGATGACTTTGGCAAAGTCTGACAAGTCCAAGAGGTCTGGCACCTCGAATAAGTCTTCAGGTATCTGGGTGAATGATTTTCATGTAGATATAGGACTATGAGGATTGTTTTCAAATAATTATTGTTGCTATTTGGTTTGTTAAAAGAAAGTATTTTTCAACAGTTGAGTATCATATGAATTTATATAGTGAAAAATGAAATATTTATAAACTGGATATACAAGATGAATTATAAACAAACCATTTTAAATTCTCTTTCGCACTTGGTAAGGAACACTGTGATGTTTTTTTTACACAGAAACTGTTGGGTTGAATCAGACATTAAGAAATGTATGATTAAAAATTTATTTTGATCATTCAAACAGATTTTTTATTCAAAGAATTTTTAAAAACAGTAATATTGGTTTTTGAGAATTTATAATATTGGTTTAAAATTTGAATGAAATAACATTTCGGAAACATTTTTAAAAAATATTGCAAAGCGAAAATGGAAGACTTAACCTCAGACATTTGTGGTCGTTGGCTGAACTCCCGAAGATCTACAATACCTGCGGCAAGAGCATTCAGCAGACGACATAAGACTACTCCATCTCTCAAACATTGTGCAAAATCATGAATTTTCAAATTATTTCTCAGTAATGGCTCGTCTGCATCTAAGAAATTCAATCTTTTAATCCAATCTAAACATTTTTTCCAGTCTATGTCACTCATCTTTGACAATATTCAACATTTTTTGCTAAAAATTATAAAAATTTGAATTTTGTGTGAGTTTTTGAAAGTTTATATTAATTATGATTTATAAATTTTTAAAAAGTTATTTTCGTTTAGGATATTGAAAGTTGAATTTCTGAATGTAATCAAACTTCCTTTTTTACCTGGAACATACTAATTAATAAACAATATTAACATTTGTGAATTTTGTTTAAACACAAAATATCAATTTTTTTTCATTAAAAAACTAAAGAAAAAAAGTTTGAAATTGAAAAAACTACATTTGAAATGAGATTCAGTCAAAAATATTTTTTTGTCAAATATTATCTTTAAAACTCATTAAAATATTTTATAAAAAAAAAAAAAGAAAAAAATTAACAATAATTATAATTTTCGTGTCAAAACTCTTCAACGTCCAAGATATCGGGCCATGTTTACTTTCTATAGAATACCCAGCTAGTCGTAATAATGCGATGGACATATAATGGCGTTAATTTCAGTCTTCCAGGGGCTGGAGGACCTGCTTGTAGCGATTATTTGTCTCTCCGACAAAAAGTTGCCGAAACTTTTCTCATTTGCTTCGTCTCGTTTCTTGAGGTAAATTCATAGTTTTCATTTATGAGTGTTTTAATATCTATTGTAAGTGTTTTACATCGGTTAATATAGTTTTCAAGTTATTATTTATGTAGGTTTTCAAATCATTTTTCACAAATCGTAAAGTTTCATTAGATGTTCTGAGGAGGTACTATAAAATTGATTTGCAATTTATAATCAAAATTCCTACTCAATACAACATCAAACAATATAATTAGTAAAAATTTCACTAAACAATTTTTTCCGCCTTACCATCTTCACAAACACCTCATTATTACTCCATATACCAATCCTAAACATCTTCATTCTAACAATTCATTGTTAGTTATTTGAATATATACCATTTTACCACACTTGACAATACCTTTGAAAAACGGACTCCAAAACACCTTCATAAACACCTTCCTCTCTCTATTCAAAATGTTTTTCACCACTACCTCCACCTTCCACACACATTTCTTACATCTAACTTTTCAGAGACATCTTAATGTACTTTTAGCAATATCAATAATCATTAATGTCGATATTATGAGAAATATTTAGTACATTTATTAGCAAAAAAGGTAAAATTTTCGAGCCTTATATGCTAACATATTATGGTAAGGCTATACTTACCTAAAATTCTACTTTTTTTGCTAATAAATGTACTAAATTTTTTTCATGGCATTGAGATTAATGATTATTGATATCTCTAACACCTAAAACAACTACTTTCACCAACCAAAAAAATCTTTGACCTCCAAAACCACACAGATATGGTATTCCTGGGTGTGTTTCCAACAACAAAGCAAAACAACACTAGCATCCAAACAAACCACGCTGAAAGTAAGCATCAACAGCAACCGACTTCTGGTCGGCAGGCAGATTCTGCTTGTATCTCTATCATTAGTCTTTGGGGTAGAGCTTGGCTTCAAGTTGGCCTCAGGACAGCTCATTTGGTCTCTTAATCCATGCCACATTGTCACCATCATACAGGTGAATCTAAATATATCCCCCATTGTTTGGATTTCCATCATCATCATTATCATCTTTATGTTCCTTTCTACATGGTGTTTAAGCTGTCATTATTGATATTGTTATCATTGTTACTATTATTGTCATTAATATTATTATTTTCATTATTATTATTATTTTTATTATTATTATTAACTCAATAAATCCAAAACTGGAGCTATATGGTTTTCTTCTTTGAGAAAGGTGAACAAGTTACCAACCAAACAGATAAGGATACTGGATACTTTCATATCACCTTTGGAAAAGGTCAAGAGCCTGGGTGTTTTCATGGATAGAGATTTGAGCATGAACTCACATATAAGTAAGATGTTGCAAGCAGGCTTCTCAGCTCTCAAGCAGATAAGGTCCATTAAGAAGTGTCTTATTAATCGTTGAGGACCCTTGCTGTTGCTTTGATTCTGAGCAGAATAGATTATTGCAACACATTGTTAGCTGGGTTACCTGAAAAGCAGCTGTGAGAGTCCAGTCTCTTATCAACACTACAGCCAGGTTAATTACAGGCACAAGGAAGTTTGACCATATAACTCCAGTTTTGAAAAAGTTGCATTGGGTCAAAGTGAGGGATAGGGTAGTTTATAAAATATTATTACTTATATTTAAATGTAGGCTAGGATATGGTCCAAAATGCGTATCGGAAAGACTCATACCTATCTCTGAAATACATGAAAGGCGAAAGTTTGGATCCTCGGACTCAACCAATTTATACGTCCCCATGTCCAAAATGTCTAGTATTGGAAAGCGTAGGTTTGAGGTTGAAGGCCCAAGTTTGTGGAACGGCTTGCTGGAAGGCTTAAGAAGGGTTAGGAAAGTGAAGGACTTTGGAAAGAGGCTAAAAACTAGTTTTTTTTTTAAATATTAAACTGTTATAACCTATTATTATATTAGAATATTTCACAAATATCAAGTGATCTTGAAACTCTCTGGGTTAAACATCACTATAATAAACCTCGTAAATTATTATTATTACATATATCTCTTTTAAGCTTCGTTGTTTGACTGCATTAATCAACAATTTTTTCGTTCATTATATTTATCACATATCATATAATTCAACATTATTTCTTTGTTTATTATTATGCAAATTAGACACTATTTATAGAATCTTATGAATTGACATAATTAGCTTCTTATTATGTAAAGTATTCATCATATGTAGATTAGATCACAGATTATTATCTCAATTTGAATATACATGAATCAACCAATATGGTCCCAATAAATTTAACTAATACCCAATTTTTCGCAGGATAAATATTTGTTTATAACTTAAAGTATAGTAAAAATAGATTGCTTTATTATAAAGTACAAAGCTTTTAGTTAGAAGTGTCATTTCAAGTGCATGAGTAACCATGGACACTGTTAATGCTTTACTAATGATTTATGACAAAGTTGAGTTTATCGAAAAAATTTCACTTGTTTTATAAACACAATAAATGCGTCTACAATTTAACTCATTTTGGAGCTTTTATCAAGAAATATTTGAGTTAAAAATAACTTGAAGCTATTTCTATAATAATTATTTCTATTGACTCAGACTTGGTGCTATATAAATTTACATTATTATTTTTTTTAAATATTTATTATTATTATTATTATTATTATTATTATTAATCTTATTATTATTATTATTATTATTAATCTTATTATTATTATTATTATTATTATTATTAATCTTATTATTATTATTATCAATCATCGATTCCAATGATTAAAGTGATGTAATAGTTTTCAAACCATATTATTTTTCATAATATAAGTTTTCGAAAAAATGATATTTCGTTGTTTTGATTATTGAAAAGATTATTTTTAAAAAATATTTTTCATTTTTTTAATTATATTTAAAATATAATATTCAAAATTTAAATTCATGTTCATCTTTTCTATAATGTTTCCTGATACTTTGAAAAACACAGAATATTTACGACTCAATATAACAGCAACAAAAAGGGCCCATAATAACATCACATATTGATCTGTTATTTACACTACACACCACCCACATTCTCAAACCCACTCAATTTGATTAAGATTATGTAAAGTTTAATTAAATAACTGGGGTTGACAGTGGTCGACCTAGATTATTGATACTATTACAGAGTAATTAATTATTAGTTATAATTTTTATTGGACTTATTTCATTTAGTTTTTAGTTATAAATTTAACCGGATTAAGTTTATTTTTTTATTGATTATATATTATTGAAAAAGCCTGACTTATAATATTAACCTCCCTCAATCTTGCATAATAATAAAATAACAGTTAAGATGATTTGATAGAAAATAAATTGAAATTATAAAAAATTATTAAAAAATTAACTCAAATAATTAAAAAGCGTAAAAAATAATTTTAAATTATTTAAAATTATTAAATTCAATTCTAAGTATATACACACTAACGCTCCTAAAAAAGGACTAAATTCATCAAAATTATAGCTTTTCAATAAACAGATTATAAAATTTCTTGCAAAAATTCAAAGTTTAACTTTTCCAAAATATTATTACCAAAAATAGGTTCTATACCCTTAACAAATTACACGTCGAAATTTGAAAAATATAACGAACCATTACTTACAACGTTAAAAAGAAGTTATAATCATATACAGACTGTATAATAAACCCCAAATTTAAAAGTGCAATCAATTTATCATTCGTGAAATATTATATTTATCGATTGTAACGAAACCAGTATTTAATTCAATATCAAGATGAAAACAATAACAACAACAATAATATTCGTGTTTATGTTTAATAAAAATAAACAATAAAAATAATAACAGTGCATATATAAAAATAATAAAAATAGTAAGTATTAAACGACTTAAAAAACCTGACTAAAACCGATGCAACATAAGTTATCGATGTGTGGCAGATCAGTGGGATCATCACCCACTTTCGATCACGCTTGTGTCCTTGAAACTGGGTTGAACAGCCGTCGCTTAATCTTTTAAATATCAACTGCGCATATTATTTATTAAGAAATATCTATTTGGGGGAAAATTTCTGTGATCGTCCTACTAAGTTGAGAAGTTTAAGATAGAGAAGTTTAAGATAAGCAGTTTGCCTTGTTGGATCATCCGCCAAGCTAGAAGACAATGATACCAGAATATCATTTTTTCGATACCTGCTGCTAGAGTCTATTGATAACCACATTATAACAGAAAGCAGTCCTCAAATACATACATTAAGTTTGATTTGATGCTTAGAATGTCAATAATAATGATGAGGAGTGAAAAAATTAATTAGTAACGTTACTTATATCATCGGTTTTTATTTATCAAATATTGTATATTTTTGGGGTTATTTGAGTCGAGCGAGTAGTAGTAGTAGTAGTAGTAGTAGTAGTAGTAGTAGTAGTAGTAGTAGTAGTAGTAGTAGTAGTAGTAGTAGTAGTAGTAGTAGTAGTAGTAGTAGTAGTAGTAGTAGTAGTAGTAGTAGTAGTAGTAGTAGTAGTAGTAGTAGTAGTAGTAGTAGTAGTAGTAGTAGTAGTAGTAGTAGTAGTAGTAGTAGTAGTAGTAGTAGTAGTAGTAGTAGTAGTAGTAGTAGTAGTAGTAGTAGTAGTAGTAGTAGTAGTAGTAGTAGTAGTAGTAGTAGTAGTAGTAGTAGTAGTAGTAGTAGTAGTAGTAGTAGTAGTAGTAGTAGTAGTAGTAGTAGTAGTAGTAGTAGTAGTAGTAGTAGTAGTAGTAGTAGTAGTAGTAGTAGTAGTAGTAGTAGTAGTAGTAGTAGTAGTAGTAGTAGTAGTAGTAGTAGTAGTAGTAGTAGTAGTAGTAGTAGTAGTAGTAGTAGTAGTAGTAGTAGTAGTAGTAGTAGTAGTAGTAGTAGTAGTAGTAGTAGTAGTAGTAGTAGTAGTAGTAGTAGTAGTAGTAGTAGTAGTAGTAGAAGTGTTATCACAATAAAATTGTTATCGAATCCCAATTTATCGCACCGACCATCATAATCAAAAACTTGTTTTATAAATATGTTTAATGTTTTATAAATATGGCACCATAATACGTCATGTTTTTAAATTTGCATGCAGATTTTTTTGGGGTATTTTTGTGTTTACAGTTTTATTATTTATTATACTAAAGTAGCGATGAAGCTAATAAATAGTTTTGAATGATGAACTTTAATCGAAATGAACCATGTCATTTCACAAAAACACTGTCGCTATTTTAAATATATCTTCGTTATTGTTATTATTCTTATTATTCATGAAATAAAAATTATTTGGAGAATCTTAATCAATTATATTTGCGTATTATTTAAATGTTGATCGTGAAAAAAATCTAGAAAAATACACTAGTAAAGAAATTTCATATTATTATTATTGTTATTATTATTTTTATTGTTATTATCATTATTTTTTTTGTTATTAATATCACCAATATTATTCTTACTATAATTGTTGTTTTTATCATCATCATTATTTCCTATAAAATTATAATGGTCAGCATGTAACAGTAACCAAGGTAGGCAACAATGGCCTGATTATTTTTGCATTAACTAATAAGCAATACACCCAACTACAACCAAATTCTCACCATTACCCACTAAACCATCACACCCTCATCCACACCAACCTCACCTACGCGAAACTTTCACCCACCCACACCACCACCTCCCCTAGATCTACCTCCTAGCCTCCTCTCCATCCCGCATAGTGACCATTCTCTTCAGGACTCAACTACACATGTTGAGTGGTGTCGTCATAGCTCTCTTCTTCCCGGTTGTCAATACCCGTATGGTAGGTGGGAAGGAGTTGATGGATGGTTGAGTGGTTGAAGGAGTGAATGGTTTTGTGGGTGAGTGAGTGGGTTTTGGCCGGATGGGTGATTGAGTGGTAAATGAATGGATTAATGGCTCAAGTTTGGGGGGGTGAGTGGTATATAAATGTCTTATTTATGATGAAATCGGAAGTAATTAAGAGAAAACTGGTTGTTTAAAATATATTTAATTATTTGATTTATTTTAAATATATTATATGTTTTAGATATATCTAAACCTATGGTTGGTTTTAAATTTGTTGATAATTATTTTAATTGTTTTCCACTAGGCTAAATTCCTTTTTATAGCTTCACAAGGGTTCAAATCGATATTTGCATCCGAGTTATGTTTCGAGGGTTTCAATGGTAAAATCAATATAAACAATAATACATTAAAGGTAATGAATCCACTTGATTCTACATTGGCTACAGTGTAATCCACAGTGTAATCCACATAGCGCTTGTTACTTGTTATTAAAAGTGCTAGAGTTTAAATGCATAAGAAACAGCCGTGGGAAAGGTGCTAACCGCCCACCACTGCATTGGGTTCTGTCTGGTACTCATTCTAATGTTGTATAGATTAAGCTGTGAGGGTGCAGTTTGATGGAAGTTTTATATTTGGAGTTTTGGTTTAACAAGAAATATTTTTTTTTTTTTAAGTTTTATTGATAAATTAGAAAAAATATCTAAAATTTACATCTTACTAAAATCCGCTCTCATCATTCAAATACCCGAAATAAACTAAGTGAAAATGGCGTCTATGAAAGGTGAATATTTGAAGCCTCAAATGTTTGATTGCACCACAACGAGAACTTTTGTGCAATCTATACAAATAAAGCGGAAAGATGACTTGTTGCAAGTGATCTTGTAAGATAACACGTGGGAATTTGCTTCCATCACCACGAAAAGAAGTTTCTCTAGTATTAAGTTGAAAAACTATCTTTGAATTTGAAAACGTATATAAACTATCAAACATTAATTTTTAAAACCATCAGAGTTTCTTACTTACTAATCTAATATCTTACATACTAATCAAAATTTCTTACTTACTTGCTTACTTACTTACTTACTTTACTTACTTACTTACTTACTTACTTACTTACTTACTTACTTACTTACTTACTTACTTACTTACTTACTTACTTACTTACTTACTTACTTACTTACTTACTTACTTACTTACTTACTTACTTACTTACTTACTTACTTACTTACTTACTTACTTACTTACTTACTTACTTACTTACTTACTTACTTACTTACTTACTTACTTACTTACTTACTTACTTACTTACTTACTTACTTACTTACTTACTTACTTACTTACTTACTTACTTACTTACTTACTTACTTACTTACTTACTTACTTACTTACTTACTTACTTACTTACTTACTTACTTACTTACTTACTTACTTACTTACTTACTTACTTACTTACTTACTTACTTACTTACTTACTTACTTACTTACTTACTTACTTACTTACTTACTTACTTACTTACTTACTTACTTACTTACTTACTTACTTACTTACTTACTTACTTACTTACTTACTTACTTACTTACTTACTTACTTACTTACTTACTTACTTACTTACTTACTTACTTACTTACTTACTTACTTACTTACTTACTTACTTACTTACTTACTTACTTACTTACTTCATTCAACCCCAGCTGCCATTTGAAGTGACAGTGTATTGGTTACAGCATCTTCTAATCCTGGTCATTCCTGTCTATCTTATGACCCTCGGAGGTGTGTGTGTGTGTGTGTGTGTGTGTGTGTGTGTGTGTGTGTGTGTGTGTGTGTGTGTGTTTTGTATTGTGTATTGATGTATGTGAGGTTTTTTTTACATTTTGTATGTTTTTCGATAAAATAGAATATAAATTATGATATAATATTAAATTATAAATTAATTAAAATAAATATATGAGAAACAAACACAAAGTATTTTTAAACAAATATCTCAAAGCTTTTGAGGAAATCTCACATTATCAAGTGAGTTTGATAATGTGAGATTTAATGTAAGATTTTTTTTCACTGAAAGCTTTGTTTTTATAATGAATAATTCTTGTTTGTTTTTTATATTTTTATTATTTTAAGCTAGTTATATTATTTTTATTGTTTTTGGTAACTTCCAAAAGTGTTTTTCTAAATATACAATTCAGTATATAAACTTTTATTTATATCCACCAATTGCAGAGCCTTATTCGGTTGAGCCCCTCCCAGACATGTCATGGCCTATGCTCGTATTGGCCATGCAGTTTTTGTACCACTTCCTTTTCCTGCAACCCATCGCCATGGTTACTTACGTGTTTTTGACGTTTGTTATTTTGTTGCTGTGAGTTATTGATGACGTCATGGGTTTTTTCTTAGGTGTCATATTGATTTGTTGTTTATGTCGTTTGCTTCTCTTGTTTTATTTGTGAATAATTTTTCTTTATATATGTATTTTCATTCATTTTTAGTCTTTTTCACAATTCAATATTTTCTCATCAAACACCGCAGGTGACATCAGTGAATCTAAACAACATCTTGTGCCCAGCCATATCTGATCCATTCAAGGGCCGCTTCTACCGAGCATGGGCACTCTTCCATCAATCGTTGCTGGTGTTGGTGCATGGGAAGGCGTTCATCCTGGTCTGCCTCTTCCTTCTCAACACATCCGTCACCTTCTCGCACTTCAACCCCTTCAACTTCACCCTTGTCTGCACCACCACCCCACCTTCGCCCGGCAACCCGTGTCTGACGTCCACATCGCCGAGTAAGTTGAAGAGGAAGGTGGTGAGGTCGTCAGAGGTAATAGTAGCATCTGGTGATGACTTCATTGCTACTGAAGTTCTCTACCTGGACGCCCTCAAGGACGCTTGACCACCCACCCAAGGAGGGGGGGTCGTTATTATTTTTTCCACTGTTATTTTGATTATTATAAATCTTGTTGTTATTTTTTTATTCGAGTTTGATTATTATTATTTTTCAAATTCAGTTCAAAAATTGTTTATATTTGGTTATTTTTTTATTACTTGATTTATTAAAGATAAATTTTCCACTTAATCCTCTCAAGATGGGCGTTTATGATAGTGATGCTCCTGATTACTTGTGTAGACTTGTTTGATCACTTTAAAATGTTCAAGTCTGTCCACGAAGCCCATTGTGAACCACATTAATTCAAATATTCGAAGTATCAAATGCATAGACAATTAACTATAGTGATTTTTGTCTCGATTTTAACTCATGATGTTTGTGTGTATTCTTCGCGATATTAATTATCTTTGCAAGTATTTTTATCATTTCTTTCTACCATAAATGACATCTTTCAAAATAAAACTTTCATCTCTTTTACGGTTCTTTTTTGTATTTTCTATGCTATTATTATTTCTTTTAAATTTTTTTTGTTTATTATATTATTGTTTTCGTACCTATAACACTTCGTTATCGCCCAATTCACTTCAAATTCAGGACTTTTATTATAGCTTAAAGATGTACTATAATTTCTATGGTCTCATTATGTTTTTTATACTATGTTAAAATTTTATTATCACCCTAACTTATATTCTCTCAAAAAGATTCAAAAGACACTTTTTAAGATCCTTGTATCAAAGATAAACTCACATTAATTGTCATCTTCATATATAAATTACGTCTGTCATTCGTACACTCCACTTTCATATTCTTTTCTTAACCATGTATTTTTTTTGGATTATTTTTTATTATTATTTTCATATTTTTTTGTAAGTTTAGCTATTAGTAACACCTTGATAAATCTAATATTATACTCTTGAATTTCCTAGACTCATTTAATTATGTAGTAATATTTGATAATATATAATTAAATTAAAACTGGGTATTTGACTATTTATAGATAATTAACTTATAACTTAGGCATTAAGAGTTTTAAAAATACATGCAATAGTTTTTCTGTAATTTTACATTAAAATACATTATGACGTTTCAATCTTTCATCACTTTTAGTCTTTTCTATTAGTTTTTCGGTGGTTTAAATGCCACAAAAAGCGCTTAACATTTTTTCAAATCTCAATCAAATATGATAACGATTGTATATATGACGTAGTAGTTCTATTTTTAGAAAATTTAAACAAATAAAATTCAAAAATTAAGCTTATTCATGCGGTAAATTCACTTTAAAATATCATTCATATTTAAGTTCACTTAAAATCTAATATGGCGTTGGCATTCCAATCAGACTCGATTAATGTTGGATTGTGATGAGAGATATCAAAGAAATGGTGTCAAACAGGGAACCGGTGTATCAAACCGATATTCACAAAAATATTCATACGGGAATATATTTTCTAGAAATATTATAAGTATACATATATATATATATATATAGATATGTAATTTATACACTATATTAATGTATATGTATAAATACAAATAGATAAAAATGTCTTGCGTACGTTTTGAAATTTTTTAGGAAGAACTTTAACGTTATTAATGTGAGTGTTCATTTTCTAGCGCCTAATTTTAGAAATCCGCAAATCTTGGTGCGAGGTTTAGTGGTCATATTATTACTTGCAGTATTATTTTATAAATATTATATTATTTAATTAGAATATTTATTTTATTTTAGTGCTATTTATTGTAATTAATATTCATATTAGTTAGACTGTTAATGTTAAGCTTTTTATACACCTAAATGTTAAAGATACTTCAATCAGTTGAAGCTAAGTTTTTCACGTTTTTATATTTTAATTATATATAACCTTTAATAATCTAATTCACTTTTACTTTGTTTTTGTTCAAGTTCACTATTGGTATTTTGGCTTATAAACAAATAATTTGTAAATAACTTACTCTCGTAGCAAACGTTAGACGCCACTCTTCTCTTTTCAAACCGTTTTTAATCTTTATAGTTAATTAGACTACAACTTTAACTATATATATTTAAATTATTTAACTATATTTAAATATATGTATATATATATACGCCTAGTATTGTTTTTTTAGAACATTATTTTTTTTTCTATTTCTTTATTATTATTATTATTATTATTATTATTATACAAAATTTTCAGTACCAATCCATTTGTGAACATTCTAACATGCTTTTGGGACGCTTATAATGCTTGGTTGCAGTCAAGATCATTGTCACCGTGACTCATCATAACATTTCAAATTATTCTCATAAAAAATTATTGTTTTTGTTATTATTCTTTCAAATAATCGTTTTTATTATTTTTTTTTCCACCTTTTGTTTTTATCATTATTTTCATTTTAAATCAAAATTATTATTATTATTACTATTGTTATTATAGTGACTTAGACATTATTTTTGCAAGCTTCATTATTATTTTTTGTCCTCCATTTTACCATTTTTTTTAATTAATTTCCATTTTTAGTCATTTATAATTTCATTATTACTATAATTATCATTATTATTATAAAAGCAAACCTCATGACCCAGCTAACATTCACATCAGTGCATCGGGACAACTTGTTACTATAATGTAAAACATTTACCATTACATTTTATGCTGTACAAAAGACCCAGTTATAAATTTTATTACATTTATAACTGATCCAGTTATATTTTATGGATTAATCGTTGTTATATGCGTATAACAGATCAAATTGAAAGTTGTTATATGCGTATAACAGATCAAATTGAAAGTTGTTATACACGTATAACAGATCAATTTGAACGTTGTTGTTCGTGTATAACAGATCAAAATAAACGTTTTTATACACGTATAATAGATCAAATTGAACGGCATGAGTTGAGCGTGTATTACATGGTTACGCAAACAACTGGTGATGACCGTATGGATGTTATCTTGTGTCTATAACGTGTTGTAGTCTGGTACAATGAGAACCAATTGTATTATTTCCTATAGTAATTGAGGTACAATCAAACGGTTGATATCCTACTATTTTAGACTAACTTTGAGAAATTTTAAATTCACTAGACATTAAATCACTTTTAAGCTTTATTTTTGATCTTTGAATCTGTAAGTTAACTTTCGATTGGGTGTTTCCGTTACCACTTGTTGTTAGCCTAATGTAGAAACATGACCGCTTTTGAATTTTTATTATTGTCTCAAATTTAAATCGATTTTGAAATAAAATTTCAAATTTTTTTACAGAACATACAACGATTTTTGAAACGAATATTTTAATAAATACTGGTGATAATAATAATAATAATAATGCTATTTTAAAACTATAATTATACAGTGGTCATGAAACTCACTGGGTTAAACATTACTGTAATAAAGTTAAAAACTACCATTAAATAAATTCTAATAGTAAAAAACATAATAATTTTGAAAGCATAATTTATAATAATACACCAACTATCACTAATATAGTCTCTATTTTCATACTATACGGTTAGACGCAGCAGAAACAATAGTACTATTTACGACATTATCCGCATTAGAGGCACCTACATCAAATACTCCTTAGGTAGAGCCACAAGGATGTTGTTTTTGGGAGAAGAGGTGGGTGGATGCATGGTGGTGAGGAAGGTGACGTAACCATGTTCTTCTGCTTCTAAAAGTCTATCTGTGTCTATTATGTTCATACATTTCTTTGATAAGCACTCTTTAGAATTTGTATCTGTTTGAGTATAAGCATCAGAGTTTGAATCTTGCCTCTGTGGTGTATCTCCAGCCTGAGCTATTGATAAATATTCTTTAAGGCTTAAGATTGTTTTGAAGAATGAACTACGAGGGTAGGTGAAATTGTTGTTGGCTTTGATGGCTCCATAACAACACGGACATGATACAAACATAGCTCTGGCTGCATAGCATTTCTGCAGCACAAGATCTGTTACCAGACCACAACCATGCAGGCATACAGCTATGTCGAAAGTTCCTGTGAAATTGTTGAGGTTGCATTTGATCAAGGTGAATCTTGGAGGAGTGGGGTGTTGTGTGGGAAGTGTTGGTTTGTTGTTGCTTGCAGTGGTGTTGTTGATTGTATCATTATGATTGCCAAAAAAGGCATTATTATCAATTTCATTATTATTATTATTGATTAAATTTATCGATTTTTCTTCAGATATATTATCATTATCAATGGTTGGGTGGAAAGGGAGCTCAGAAAGAAGCTCGGAGCACCTCATTATAGATTCTTCCTTGTTTTCCACCATGGTGGTGGTGCAATGAGGAAATAGATGGGTGAGAAGAACCCCTATATATCCACTACCAGCACAGAAATCAACTATGTGGGGGTTTTTATGGTGGTAATAGGGTAGGTGTAATAGTTGTTTGATGAAATGAAGCATGTTTTGTAACTGATGCATCTTTCTTTCTCTTCGTTTGGGGGGTATTAATGGTTGTATGATGGTGAAAAATTGCTGGTGAGATGTGGATGAATGGGTGATGAGATGGGGGAAAGAGTGGGTGTTTATGTTGATTGCGTTAAGTTTGGCAGATATTTTATCTAATATTATATCAATGTTGAGGTTCAGTTTGTCAGATTCATTGCTCAGCGATGTGCTTGTTAAAAGAAAATTAGTTCTAGGAGAATCAGAAAAACAAAGTTTCAAATCATTTTTTGGAGACTGGAATATTTTTGTTGAATCATTTAGAAACTTGAATTTTTCTTTTATAAACTCATCTGAACAAACATTTTTTGAAACTCTGCAAAACCACTTGTCAAAGTAAGGGAAGCATGAAATTGGAAGGAACTTTGTGAATTTCTCATAGTTGAAAACCAGACAGAAATTTAGAAATAATACAAAATCATTGAGTTGGAAAGTTTTTCCTTCAATGTATGGTGCCACTTTTTTCACTTTCTCATTGCTCTCCACAGTCCTGTTTATATATTCTTCCAAGTCAACCATCAATAGTAGTAACTCCTTCAAATAATTATTTTTAAATTTCTCTCCATCAGTGTTCAAAAGATTCTCAACGAAATCTTCATCAATTTGTTGGCTTTCATTATTGAGTGTTGTAAAGAGGTTTTTCACAATATTTGGCAACATCTTTTCACACAACGCTGTCCATTTAGATACTTCTGAGCAGGCCTTGAAACATTTTTTTGAGGTTCCCAACAACTGAATAAGTGTTAGATCACCAGAAAATAACACCATCAACCTCAACACACATGTCAACCCACTATACCTTATCTTTGTAGATTGGCTCAAAGCTTGTGGGAATTTACATGATTGGAGATTTACAATCTTATCGTTTGTTGATATATTTAGATTTTCTTCTTTCAAACTAAACACCGGATGTTTAATAAAATCTTTATCGTCTGCTTCAACATAAAATACATTATCACTAGGAACATGGCAAAACTTGCAGACCGCATGTGCTATGAAAGAATCATAATATAAATACACCCCATCACAGTTCTTGATTCTTAAATAAAATGTGGTTTGTTTGTAATCGATCATTTTTAAATTTTGAAACTTTAAACTAATTTTTTTCAAAATTTACTTGACATTTAAATTCATTTTCAACGTTTATTTAATTGGTCGATGGCTTGAATATAAATAGCAACTAAAGTTTTTCTAAAGAATCTTCAATGAATAACGTTTGAAATTTAACTTCAATAATTTTAAAACAACTTGAAAAATATAATTCTGTAATTAAGAATTAATTATTTAAATGAAACTTTAAACTAAAAAAATAGTTTTACATTATTTATTATTATAAAATTTAAATTATAAAATAAATGTTAAAAACAAAAATAAATTTTCTACTTGAAACATTTATATATGAACTTACCTTCAAAGCACTTTTGAAAAGTTTGAATTAGGTTGACAACTGGCTTTACGTTTAACAAGTTTGACGATAATTCAAAATTTTACCGTGTAAATTTATTTTTAAAAAGTTTATTCAAAATTAAGTTACAAGCTTTTAATTTTATTTTTGATTATTGAATTTGTAAATACTTCTCGATAATTCTGAAACGAGCTATTACGGAGTAAATTGAATTAAATTCAAATCGAATTTATCCCCAAAGAAGTATCTTATAAAGAATTTTGGCAAAATTCCAACTTCCAAACTGGAAAAAAAGTAAGTAAAAAAAATTTTTGTCTTTCAAAAATAAAAAAATTCCAACAAAGATAATTTGAAATTCTATTTACCTTATAAAATACAAATATTCGAGATATTTGAATGAAAAATAATTGTAGCAATTAGATGTGATTATATTAACACTATCACATTGAAATGTTCTTAGTCATTTAACAGTTCTTAACTCTCCAACATGAAATTCATAACCATTTATCTTCAATTCCATCTCTTCAAATAATTAATCAAGTTTCAAATAGACCATGAATACATTTAAATCATCATAAATAAGGTTTATGGAGAAACAATTAAATTTCTAAAACTTCACACAATTGAGAATGTTCTATTCACTTATTCAATAATTCATGTTTTATTCTCATTTCATCCAATTTTTTATAATCAATCAATCAATCAAATTTCATCAATAGTAAAGAAATAAACAATAAAATATAATAATAAATAATAAAAACAATAATAAAAATAAAACTAGTTTATTCGGCCACCACTTAACACTGAACATTTACCACATCATCCATCATCTCATCCTCTTTGTTTCATAACAACAATAATAATAATAAAAAAATCTTCATAATAAACATATAAAAAATAATAACAACAATAATAATCATTAAAAAAAATTTTAATTGGTTAAATAATAATAATAACATATATATGCATAACAACTTATAAGCAATAACATGTGAAATTATTCAATAAAAGTCAAGCTATTTGAAGTTATATTTAGAAAAGTGGCTTTGATCCAATCATATCATGTGGAAATAATAGCATTAATGATAAAAAGGATAATATAAATAATAATACAAAAAATAATAGGAATAATAACAATAATGTCAACAGTAATAATAATAAGAATAATAAAATCAATAATGAATATTTTCAACAAGAATAATAATAATAATAATACAATGACTATAATAATGTACAAAATAATAATATCAATTTATGTAGCGCTAATCCACTGAAGCGCTTAATGTTTATAAACTTGATGTTCGCACCCTTATCCCCAGTTTTTTATTGTCCACAACATCACACGTATCCATTCATTTTATCCGCATTTTATTTATTCATCATTACGTCATATGTATCCATTGCCACGTGTATGTTTGGTTGTATTATTGAAGGTGATCTATTGTTTTATTGGGTCTCGCTAAGTATTTTTTCTTATATTTTTTTTTGTATTGTGTTTATTTTTTTTATGTATATTAAGTTTTTTTCTATATTTATTTTTCATGTGTTCTAATTGTTTTTTTTTCGTAAAATCCATTTTTCCCTCATAATTCACATATTTTTCTGTAGCATTAAGACAATAGTTACTTGATATCAAATGTTACAACCGTATCTTATCTTATAATTTCTATGTGTATTATCAGTGTATTTTAACGTTATATCCCAATATAACAAATCTTTTAAAATAATAACGTTATATCTTCTCTTATAACATGCAGATTCATCCCTTATAACGTTATAACACATTTTTTAATTGTTATAACGTTATAAAATGTTTTCTCATTGTTATAACGTTATAACAATTAAAAAACATGTTATAATGTTATAGCAATGAGAAAAAATTTTATAACGTTATAACATGTTTTCTCATTGTTATAACGTTATAACAATGAGAAAACATGTTATAACGTTATACCATCTATCTCTCAATGTTATTGATGATGATATTTTGTTATTTTGGGGCTTAAATGGCTGGAATCTGATTAACATGCCTGTTAAATTCTCCGCATTTATTTTTCATTATTGCTCGTTTATATTTCTTACGTTTGTTGTTATGAATGTTTTCGATTGTGTTCGTTGTTTGCATTAAACTGCTCATTGCATATTTATGTTTTTTTCTTATTTCAATTCAAGTCTACTTTTCTTTTTCAAACGTTTTATTTTTTATTTATTTTAATTAGAGGTTCAATCATTTTTTAATGCGTTGTATTTTAATGAAAATTCATCAAGTCAATATAGCAATGATGATTTCAATAATAAAAATAATAATAATAATCATTTAAAAAATAACTAAAGGAATCAAAATAATAGAAAAAAAAGCAATAATAATAATAAGAACAAGGGGTTTCGGCCCATTGAAATGCATGGAAATCATTAACGACCTGATTAATTAATATATACTTATAAGGAATCCTTATTATTATTATCATTATTATTATTTCTTTATTGTTATTATTATTATTATTACTACTACTAATATTTTTATTGTTATTATTACCGTTTTTATTTATTTTTGCAGTTCAAAATCTTATTTATTATTATGCTTTATGTGCTATTTGATATATATTATTATTTGATATATTTTATTACTTTTTTTAAATATTATTTTTGTTGTTATTGTACGTAAATACATGGAAGTTTTGAAGTACATACCAAGTAAACAAGCATAGACCCGGTATGTGCCAATCATTCTGCAATAACATTAATATATTCACAGGCATGCACATATGCAATCACACATACATACACGCATAACTACACATACAGATACATCCACATGAACATACATAAATACTATCGTTCACATACATACACATGGATATACCCATAAATAAAGTCACGCGCACTTTGTGCATAATTAATATTAATTATGCAAAATAATTCTAACATAAAAAAAACGCAAATACACACACACACACACACACACACACACACACACACACACACACACACACACACACACACACACACACACACCTGTTCCACATAGGAATGTGGGTCTGGAATGCCTGAAAGATCTGACATTCCATTCAATTTAACAATGCTCTCAATCATAATAAGAATAATAATAAATAAAAACAATAATAATAATAATAGATTGTACTTGTTTCAAGCGCTATTGTTAGTACTGCTAATAAAAAGTTTACTCTCTTCATAACTTTTCAGGAACATTACGTGTTACTCTAATCATTAATCATAGCCCACACACACAAACACACACACACACACACACACAAATACATACATACACACACAAGATCACAACGTGATTTATCTCTGTACCTCGAGTTTTGTAAGCCTTCACGATCTAATTTATTCGTATTCGCTGCTGATTCTTGATCCAAAAGAATGGAGATGATACAATAATGATGATAACAAAAATAATAATAATAATAATAAGATGATACAATAATAATAATAATAAATGATGATGATGATACAATAATAATAATCCACCTATCCTTAACATTAATAGTAACAATAATGATACCATGATAACAAATTAAGGGTTCAATTCTATTAGAAAACAATTATACAAAAATACTTGAAAAATAAATTCAATAATAAAAATAATAAAAAAATAATTCAATAAAAATGAATTCTAATGAATTATGACGGTTTTACTTGTTGAAAATTTAACTCAATACAAATTTTTTCTACGTTTTCTTATAAATCCTCATAATCTGTACTTTTACTGTACGAAATAAGAATAAATATGATAATTGAATCGTAAGGAAAGATAAACCATAATAGAAAAAATGAATTAATAATGAAAAGGTTGCTTTAAGATGCTTATGATATTTGATTTTCGTCACATTTGGTACTCATTTTATTTCCCTATTATAGAACAAATCATATTATTAGTATTATTTCACTCATACTATAAACATCCCCAGTCATAATCTCTTACAAACCTTGAGCGCCTCTGAAGCAATCTTGAATTGATGAGTGTGCGCTATAAAAATCTTAATAATACAAATAATAATAATAATAATAATTATTATTATTTTTATTTTTATTATTGCTACTAGCTTCAAAGTGATGGAGTCAACAGCTCAGAAAGCCACATAACAAAGCCCTTCCCTGTATCACCTGATCATTCCTTATAATGCCACCATGAAGCATAAGATTAATCATTTTTATTATTGCTATTTTTATTTTTGCTATTATGAGTATTTTTGTTATTTTTATTATTGCTAATATTACTGTTTTTGTTATTTTTATTATTGCTATTATTATTATTATTATTATTATTATTATTATTATTATTTGTTGTTGCCATTGTAGTTATTATTAATTTTTTTTACTATTATTGTTATTATTTTTATTCTTTTATTTTTAGTAGCCAGCAATCTCATGTAGTCATGATGATTGTCAATTGATTTTTAAAAATTAAACTCGACCATTTTCAGTGCAATAATAATAGTAATAAAAATGATAGTAATAATAATAATAAACCAATTATCAACTTAAAATTTAAAATAAGAATATTCAAATCGTAACAATAAAATAAATATTAATCAAGTAGTGATGATAATGGTTATTAAGAATACTAGGATCAGGATAAGCTTGTTTGAACTATATTATATAATGATCATTTTATTTATGTGTTTATCTCTATCTATCTATCTATCTCTATCTATCTATCTATCTATCTATCTATCTATCTATCTATCTATCTATCTATCTATCTATCTATCTATCTATCTATCTATCTATCTATCTATCTATCTATCTATTCATCTATCTAATCATCATCGTTTTGCGTCCGTTTCCATGCTAGCAATGGTTGGACGGGATCTCATAATGGCTCTACGATCTTGGGCAAGTTTTGGAATGAGTTTCATTCTTCTAAGGTCATTGCTTATTAATTGGGACCATGTTTTTCTTGGTCTACCTTGTTCTCGCTTATCCTCTTCCACGACGTGCCTGCAAGCACTTGCTGGGTTACCAACATTCATCCTCATTACATGCCAAACCATTTCAGTCTATTTTTGCGTAGTCCCTCAGTGACGATGATAGAAATGATAATGATGTTATTCGCTGTTGTTCTCAATAGCTTGTAGTTCTACAAGCAAACCTCAAGGCGCCAAAGCGGGGTTTAAATCTCAGCGTTTGGAGTCTAATGTTCATTCATCTATCAAACCAAATCTAACGCTTAGCATCTGTTCTCGGTTTTTCCTGCTGTAATGTGAACTCAGATACTCATAATTCCAAGGCATGATGTAATGATGGGTTCTTTTGTAGTTCAAACCTACTCTTGAGCTCATGGCTTCCATGCTCTGATTGTACTTCAGAATTCCTTTTGTATATGCCTTCTACATGCCGGATGGGTGTATACCCGGATGGGTGTATACCTGATACCTGTTTTTTGTATGGCCTCTGTTTGGATGGTATTCGTTGGTGAAGAACTTTTTGACATCTTTTAGCTCTTATCAGCAGGTGAGTTTGGAGGATGATGAGGGTTTCATAATAAAAATGTAAATGATGATGAAGGTGATGATGGTGAAGGTGTGGTGCTGATGGTAAGGGTGATGCCAATGGTGAATATAATGATGGTGTTGTTGGTGATTATGAACACCTTTATTGTCAAACCTTCCTTTTTGAGAACCTCACAAATAAACTCCAAAAGTAAATAAATAATTATTGGCCATATAATCATCACATGTAACATTATATACACATAATTTAACACAAATAAAAAGAAAAAACAAAAAAAAATACTAAATTTCATCTAAATTTTCAAATAAACCAAAATCACATCTGGAACAAATATCAAACACAATTCACACAACCTTAACCCCATTGTGTTTGTATGATCACGCACACACTCGTATGTGGACACTCAACTAGTAACGACTTAACATTCTTCGCATTCCTACGTAGCTACTGTGTGTGTGTGTGTGTGTGTGTGTGTGTGTGTGTGTGTGTGTGTGTGTGTGTGTGTGTGTGTGTGTGTGTGTGTGTGTGTGTGTGTGTGTGTGTGTGTGTGTGTGTGTGTGTGTGTGTGTGTGTGTGTGTGTGTGTGTGTGTGTGTGTGTGTGTGTGTGTGTGTGTGTGTGTGTGTGTGTGTGTGTGTGTGTGTGTGTGTGTGTGTGTGTGTGTGTGTGTGTGTGTGTGTGTGTGTGTGTGTGTGTGTGTGTGTGTGTGTGTGTGTGTGTGTGTGTGTGTGTGTGTGTGTGTGTGTGTGTGTGTGTGTGTGTGTGTGTGTGTGTGTGTGTGTGAATTTGTGGTGATGATGAATATGTGTTTTCGTATTCGCATTAATTCCCTCGAATATGCGGCATATTTATGTCTTTATGTGAGTGGGTTTAATTATGTTGATGATCCTGATGTCGTTTATTTATGAATATTTCTCTTTGTTTCTTTGTGTGTGTGTCTTTGTATGTATGTGTGTCTTTATGTGTATGTGTCTTTAGATTTGTCTGTGTGTGTGTGTGTGTGTGTTTGTGTGTGATAAAATAACATTCTTCACACAAGTCTGTTTAGCGCAGATTTATTTATTCATTCCGTTTTCATCAAGGCTTCATCAACCGTGTTTGTTTTCTTTATGTTAAGTATATTAATTATTTTTTGTGCGAGGATGTGCGTGATTAATGTTGAGGACGTTTGAACATATTAATCTGCCTTTGACAACTGTGATGAACTTTCATAAATAAATATCTATCACATTTGGTTTCATTTTCTTAATTTCTGTTTTGTTATTTTTCCTTTTCTTTTTGTTATTACTATTATTATCATTATTACTACTAATATTAATACTATCACTACTATTTGTTACATCGTTATATTAATTTTTTTTTTTATATTTTATAAATCGAATTAATGTTATTATTATTTCATTAATCGTATTATTTTTATTATTATTATTATTTTTATTATTTCATTAATCTTATTATTATTATTCTTGTTATTATTTTAAACTTATTATGACATTGTTTGCTACCTGAATCGCTCATTGATGAATTTGAACTACTTAACCCACTCATAACAATCACACCAAAGTTAATAATAACCAAGTTTTATTTAAATATCACCTAATTTCCCACCAATTAATCACCAATAATTCCACCAATGATGCTACCTCTATAAGATTACTGTAGATATAAATAAATTATTTGAAAAATTTAATTTAATATTGATTTTTTTTGTATGTACGTGTGTCTTTGTAGGTATGTGTGTCTTTATATGTATGTGTGTCTTTATATGTACGTGTGTCTTTATATGTATGTGTGTCTTTATATGTATGTGTGTCTTTATGTCTATGTATCTGAATCTTTTTCACATTTCTTTTGTTAATAATCTCATAAATATGAATAAATTATCTTAAAAGTTCTCCGTAATCCCTATTTCAAAATTTCCTTTTTAATGTTTTTCAGTATCAGAGTAGATGCAATCAAGTTACTTTTGAAATCATTTTAAATGCACTCCCTTCATATTGCTTCTATTAATACCATCATAGATATAATACAATTAGTTTTCAAATTATTCTCATTGTGATTCCATTTATATCGTCTGTTCATTATATAATATATATATATATAATAAAGTTATTCTCAACACAATAAGAATAATAATTGAAAAATTAATGAAAATAATAATAATAATAAGTAAAATTATATTATCCTCATATAATTTTCTTTACATCTCAACTGTTAAAACTATCATAAATAAAATCTAATCATTCTCAAAACTCTTCTCCCTTTCTCCATCCCCAAAGAATCCACATGGGACGCAGACGAACAAAGAAACAGCAACAAAGAACCAAGAACTCATAATCCCCTCATCCAATAACTTGAAAGAAACTCCAACTGAACAAAGCTCAAATATCAAAAAGTGAATTTCCTATGTTATACATTTTGTACACAAAGAAAATATTTATTTAATTAAGATGTGTTTTTTTATACGTTATGTATCTTGAAGTTATTCGTTTAGTTATCAGGTGTTTTTTTTCAAATGTTAAACGTTTGTTCATGAAGGAAGGTTTCGAATGTTATACGTTTGTTCAGGAAGGAAGGGTTCGAATGTTATACGTTTGTTCATGAAGGAAGGTTTCGAATGTTATACGTTTGTTTATGAAGGAAAGTTTTAAATGTTATACGTTTGTTTATGAAGGAAAGTTTCAAATGTTATACGTTTGTTTATGAAGGAAAGTTTCAAATGTTATACGTTTGTTAATGAAGGAAGGTTTCGAATGTTATACGTTTGTTCATAAAGGAAGGTTTCGAATGTTATACGTTTGTTCATAAAAGAAGGTTTCGAATGTTATACGTTTGTTTATGAAGGAAGGTTTCGAATGTTATACGTTTGTTTATGAAGGAAAGTTTCGAATGTTATACGTTTGTTCATGAAGGAAAGTTTCGAATGTTATACGTTTGTTCATGAAGGAAAGTTTCAAATGTTATACGTTTGCTTATGAAGGAAAGTTTCAAATGTTATACGTTTGTTTATAAAGGAAGGTTTCGAATGTTATACGTTTGTTCATAAAGGAAGGTTTCGAATGTTATACGTTTGTTCATAAAAGAAGGTTTCGAATGTTATACGTTTGTTTATGAAGGAAAGTTTCGAATGTTATACGTTTGTTCATGAAGGAAAGTTTCGAATGTTATACGTTTGCTTATGAAGGAAAGTTTCAAATGTTATACGTTTGTTTATGAAGGAAAGTTTCAAATGTTATACGTTTGTTTATGAAGGAAGGTTTCAAATGTTATACGTTTGTTAATGAAGGAAGGTTTCGAATGTTATACGTTTGTTCATGAAGGAAAGTTTCAAATGTTATACGTTTGTTTATGAAGGAAGGTTTCGAATGTTATACGTTTGTTTATGAAGGAAGGTTTCAAATGTTATACGTTTGCTTATGAAGGAAAGTTTCAAATGTTATACGTTTGTTTATGAAGGAAAGTTTCAAATGTTATACGTTTGTTTATGAAAGAAGGTTTCAAATGTTATACGTTTGTTTATGAAGGAAGGTTTCGAATGTTATACGTTTGTTTATGAAGGAAGGTTTCGAATGTTATACGTTTGTTTATGAAGGAAGGTTTCAAATGTTATACGTTTGTTTATGAAGGAAGGTTTCAAATGTTATACGTTTGTTTATGAAGGAAGGCTTCAAATGTTATACGTTTGTTCATGAAGGAAGGTTTCGAATGTTATACGTTTGTTCATAAAGGAAGGTTTCGAATGTTATACGTTTGTTTATGAAGGAAGGTTTCAAATGTTATACGTTTGTTCATGAAGGAATGGTTTATGAAGCAATAAATAATCAAATGCTGCTTTGGTTCTCTATATGACGTGTTTCATGGTTAAAATGCTTTGATGATAGTTGCATAAATTAATATTTCTTTATGAACAAAACAAAATATGACATCTCTAAATCACTTTGATCATTTTTGACATAATCATCATAATTTTTAAAAATCGTCATCAATATTACTATCATCATCACTATCATCATCATCGTCGTCACTATCATCATTATCACCATCATCATCATCATCACCATCATCATCATCATCACATACGTCATCATCATCATCATCAACTTTCTTTACCATAGGCCACTGGCTCCAAAACTCCCAAAGCACTTGATACCACAACAAAGAATTTTTTCATGACCTCAATGCAACCCTCTCGACCAATCAGAATCGTTCTTCTCAACAAACAAACAATCACATATCACGTTACGGTTGGCGTTGATTGCTAGTTATAAATAACATTTAAAAGTTTATAAATAAGTTTCACCATGTCGTATGTGAGAGAAAGTTGTGACGTCATCAGCTTGATTAGTACTATAGTTGTGATGGGGGGGGGGCGAAGTTGTGGAGGGGGTGCTCAAAATTAAGGGTTCATTCCCGATGAGGGATCGGTACTTATATATCTCTCAGTTGTTTTTATCATTTTTATTTTTCGATATTTTTTATATTTAAATTCTTTATTTCTTAAAATAAAAAAATAAAAACAACAATAAGAATTATTATTTTTATTATCATTATTGTCATTATTATTATTATAATTATTATTATTATCATTATTATTATTATTATTTTCAGAGCAAGGGATGCAAGTTATCAGAGGTGCACGCACACACATGCACGCAACTGCACATCTACCCTGAGTACCAACAGTGCTTCGGCCTCGCCCTGTATAAGGGTGCCTTATTATTATTTGTATTATTATTATTATTGATACATAGTAATAATTATGATAATCTAGTTATAATTTTCAGATTCAGAATACTTTTTCCACCCACCCCAAACCAAACTAACGAAGATATGTCCCAAGTTATGGAACAACAAAAACAATAATAATAATAATAAAATAATAAATAAAAATAATATCATAAACAATAACAAGGGTGATGATGATGATGTTTGGTTGACGTTCCACTTTAGAGTTTTGTATTATATCAAAGACCTAAGTCTTGTTAGGTTGGTGGTCAATAATAATAATAATAATAACAATAATAATAATAAAATTATTATTTTCTTCGTTTATTAGTAGTTATACCATCAACTTCATTTTTTTATCCGATCCTTTTTTTTCTCACCACCCTACTTCCATCATCACTCCACACCCATCACCACCTCACACCCATCATCACCCCACACCCATCACCACCCCACACCCATCATCACCCCACACCCATCACCACTCCACACCCATCACCACCCCACACCCATCATCACCCCACACCCATCACCACCCCACACCCATCATCACTCCACACCCATCATCACTCCACACCCATCATCACCACTCCACACCCATCATCATCCCACACCCATCATCACCACCACCACAGAGATAGGCAAACATTACATCAATACAGTCTTCAACTCAGGCAAAACCTTCTCAAATATCAATTGCTTGTCCCTGAAGGTTTTTATTATTATTATTTTTTTTATTATTATTTTTTTTATTATTATTTTTTTTATTATTATTTTTTTTATTATTATTTTTATTATTATTATTTTCATTTTTCTTGCATTATCATTATCAATATTAGTATTATTTATTTTGAGCATCTACGTTAAACTGCATTCAAACTAGGACCAGCAGTTACAACCTTTCTTTTACAACTGTAACATAATATCTCTAGTTTGAGACATCAGTTTAGACTGTAAAATGTTGTCTTAACTATAACGACCTATTTTTAAATTTACTCTATAATGGTATCAATAACCTAGGCTGACTGCTGTCAACCCCAGTTACTGGGACACGTACAGCAGTATAATCTTTTATCGTTAAAATTATTTTTTTTCACCATCCTCTAATGATATATTCTTGTTTTCATATGTTTCATTCATATTACTGATCATACAAACCATTCATTATTACAATCAAACCTCCCTCACATCCCTAAGACAAGTGTTTCCTTTTTTCCACGTACGCTCTCATCATCGATTACGGCTCTGATGCGGTAAAAGATGAGGACGAAGAAGAAGAAGATAACCACAACACTCCAATCAAACGCTGTAGTGGGGGGAATTCATCTAAAAGCAGCAGTGATAAAAATAATGTGAATAATAACAATAATAAAAATAATAATAACAATAATAACGATGAGGTGAAGAGCGTCGTGAGGGAGGGTGGTGATGGTAGTAGTTGTCCAAGAGGTGGTGATGATGATGATGCCTATTCCACCAAAATACAAACCACACATAATACGTCAATCGATAATAATAAAAATAATAATAATAACAGCAATAATAATAATAACAATAATAATAGTAATAAAAGTAACGATAATAATACTAATAATAGTGGAACGACTATTACAGCAACAACCACCAACAACACCAAGCAAAACTCACTCAATAGCGCCTTGAACGCAGACGATAAAGAGAAAATTCATGTCAACGGTCACGTGACTCGTAACTTCATACATTCGCCATGTGCTTGTATCGAGGGATTCGATGTCAAAGACTATATACCTCCTTGGGTGAGTTTAGTTTTTTTATATCTGTGTTTGTTATTTATTTATTTTTTCATTCATTTATTGTGCCATGGATCTTTTTATAAACCCAACCCTTGATAAGAAAAAGCTGTCTATAAAAAATTTGATTGATTTATTGATTTATCCATTCAGCAATGCCCATATCATCCACCATAAATATTACTCCTACTGCATCACACCATCCCCATCACATACTCACCCATTACCGCACTAACACCACTAACTCACCATCCACTCAGCATCTTTGAACCCATCATACCACATCACACTCACCCACTATATTACCACCACATCCCCCCTACCACACCATCACTCAGGTGATATACAAGCGAGGCATGGACTACTTGAGCGCCCATCTTCCAGTGCTTTACAGATCTCTGTTGCACCAGGACCGCCCTAGTGATCCCGTCATGGCCTACTGCCTCGAACTCACCACCCAACCTCTCTGCCATAACTTCCACATGTATAAGAGTGCTAAGAATCAGTATGAGGACTTTGGTGAGTTGGAGGGTTAAAGAAGAAGGAGAAGGGTTTTATGGTGTGGGATATCTGGGTTTATGGTGTGGGGTATTTGGGTTTGTGGTGTGAGGTATTTGGGTTTATAGTGTGTTGGTGTGGGATATTTGGGTTTATGCTGAGGGATAGTGGTTTATAGTGTGGTGGTGTGGGGGAGCATTTAGTGCTTGTATGTTGGAATGTTGGGTTGGTTGTTAAGATGGTGTGGAAATGGTGGCTTCATGATATAGAAGATAGAGCCAAGTATGAATCTAGGATTAATCCATAAAATTTTTTTACAAAAATCAAAAAAAAAGTTTAAAAATGATATGATTGTATGACGAAACACAACCCGTCATTACTACTGCACCCATCATGCAATCAGAGACAGGTACGTACGTGGGCATATCTTCCTATGGTTTAAGCACATACGAGGAGAAAGATGGTTTTAGAATAGTGGCTCATAACTTTATGTGGAGTGATCTCAAAATCTCTTGTGAGGTTGGTTATATGGTGGAGTTTCAACTAGTTTTAACTCGCCATCATCACCAACGCACCTACTAGCACCATCATTACACTAACTCACCACTACCACTCCATCTCACCACCACTTATTTACCACCCCACCACTCACTAACCACTCTTCATCAAATCATTATTACATTAACCACCACCACACTAAATCACCACCACTCTCAACACCTTTACCACTATACTTATAACCGTTACACAAACTCACCACCACCATCATCATCACGTCACACCACCACTATCATCATCACCACACAGAAACGCAGGTTAGACATCGTACTGAAGGGTAGCTCCAAAAGGTTATCGATCTGGTTCAGAAGTAGGGAGTGGTCAAAGCATATTTACGAGTTATGTAAAAATACTGTAAAGCTCAATCAAGTTTATGAGGGTGGTGATGGTGGTGGGGGTGAGAGGATGGTGTTTTGTGCTGATGGTGTTAAAGCTGGGGGAGGTTATAGTGGGGGTGATTTGGTGGTGTGTGATGCCAAAGATGGGGCTGTTAATGTTGTCTACACGCAACCATCATCTCTCCCGCAAACGAAATCAATCAAAAAACCACGTTCAAAAAGTAATTTCATGAAAAACCCTCTCACGTCTCTCTTCGCCCTACACAAGAACCACCCCACACCCACCTTCAAGCCTCCCGTCTCACCACCCCATCATAACACCAACTTTTCATCCATACCCTACAAAAAACCCGCGAAAGACCCATCCATCCCTAACCACCCAACCAACCGACCCTGGTCTGAAATGTATGTACCCAGTGAGTTTCAAGAGTTTACTTTGAAGAAAAATTTCTGCCATGTTGGTGGCGTTATGGGTAGTTTTGGGTATGTTAATGGCGGGGGTGAGGTAGGGAGCAATGATGTTGATAGAAAAGCCTTGAAAACGAAAAGTTTTGATAATCTGTCTAGAAAATTGAATGTTGTTGAGACTGGGAAGAGAGAAGAAGAATATTTTGAAAATGTTGTGGTGTCTAATCAACACGACGACAAAAAACAAACACAAAACTCACTACAACAACCAACCAAACAACAAGACAACATAAAACAAAAGACCACCAACAAACAACAAAGCAACGAACAACAACATGGCAACATGCAACAACAACACAGCAACAACGAAGAAGTGTTGAGATACATGAAAGAACAACAACGACTACAACAAGAAAGACTTAAGCTTTTTAGCTTACATCTTCACAATAAAAATGATGATGATGATGATGATGGTGGTGGTGGTGGTAGAGGTAATGATAGATACAACTACAATGATGTTAGAAGAAACAGTGACAAGGTTCATGGTGGTTACAAAGGTGATGGGGAATACTATAACGATGATGCTGATGGTGATGATGATCATGATGGTGGTGGTTATGGAGAGAGTTCTCTCAACCCCATCTTCACCAACAGACCAACCCGCTGGACTAACCATCAAGAATACATGCAAACACACGCCTCAAAACCCCCTCTCACACAACAACTACTACATCTGCATAACAACTTAATTGTGGATGAAGGTGGAGATTTTAAGTTGATAGAAGCTAATGTAGAAGAGTCTAGAAGAGATGATAAAAAGAACCTACAGCAATATAGACTGTCTTCCAGAAAACTACAGCTTTTCAAAAAGCATCAGCAACAAAAAATGCTGCTCAACAAATTACACCAACAAGAACTACTGCAACAACAACGGCATTTGATTATGTTCGCACAGCAAACACCAACAAAACAACGTCAACAAAAATCAACTCAACAGATTCAACATAAACATCAACACCAAACTTCTTCTCAACATCCTTTCCATCTACAACACCACTTCCTCCAACACCAAACATCACCACACCACCAACACCCACATCTTTTCCATCATCAACCACACAACACAGACCTCTCCAACATCATCACCAACATTATTCTTGATGATAGCGATGACGTCATCACATCCCCTCCCAACCACCTACGTTAGTATTTCAATGTTAATCCATTTATTAGAGTTAGTATTAGTGTTTCCAATAACTATAATAATAATTATTAGTATTATTGGTTCTGGGCATGACGTTAAACTGCACCGAAGACAGCGCCTCTAATTTGAGACTGCTTTCCTGTTATAACCTGGATAACAGAAGACTTCGGTAACAGGTATCGACAAACTGATATCCTGGTATCGTTGTCATTTGGCTTGGCGGAGGATCATTCTTTATTGACAACGGCAAGGCAAACTGCTCAAGTGTGGGAACAGCGGTTTTTGAAATCCGATAGTTTCAAGTTGGAGTTAGCTTGGGCAGTTCTATGAAAACTTTGTCCCAATTAAAAATGGCTTTCATTAGCCGACTGCTGTATACCCCAGCTACTGGGACGCCTACAGCAGTATAATCTAATATGGATATTATTTTTTATTTTTACTGTTTTTTTTTATTAAAGTTTGATTATAAATATAAATAGTAATTTCATTAAAATTAATGAAAATAATAATTTTAATGATAGTTATAATATTAATAATGATAATATTATTATTATTATTATTTTATTATTATAAAATTTTATTATTACTAACACAATATTATATCCATTAGTTATTAATGTTTGAGTCACTCTCATTGCAAATCATGTGACTCAACGGTAATTAAAATGACAACAACAATGATATTTGTACCATAGTTTTTTCTTTCATAATACTAAATATAATCGTTTTTTTTCTTTTTTTTATTATAATTTTTATGCTTTTTATAAGTATTATTTTTATTGTTATTATTATTGTATAAACTCCAGGAGAAGCAGGTTCCAACTTGAAGCAAAATACATGCATCTATGAAAAGACAGTCTATATAGATGATATCAATAATGATAATAATAATAATAATAATAATAATAACAAAAATAATAATAATAATAACAATCATCATGTAGCTTCCGACGATAGATATAACAAAGATAATATAAACAAAAGCAATAAAAACCTCAATAATATCAACAATAAAAATAATAGTAACAATGACGATAATGACGTCAACATCACCGTGGTGACGCCATTGTCGTCAGGATTCTCGCCTTTTGACATCAAGAGACTCAAATCAAGTCTGTATTGCATATGTTAATTTTTTTTCAATATTATAATTTTTATTATTATTATTAGTAGTACTAGTAGTATTTTTATTATTTTTTTATTGTTATCATCAGGTACTCCGTTAGGCAGCCAAGACACAGAGCAGTTGAGTGACGAGGGGACCAGGAAACAGTTGTTTGGTGACGTCATCAAGCATTATAACAACGATGAAGACCACAAAAATCGCAATAACGATGATAGCAACAGTAACTATAACAACAGTAACGATAACAGCAACAACAACAGTAGTAGTAGTAAGACTAGTACCAATTATAACAATAACAACAACAGCAGTAAAGCAAGCAACAGAGCACACACAAGCGACCACAGCCTGCAGAGGCACCGTTCTAATGTAGAGGCACCCCTCACATCACTCAACGAGAAGCTTCTCAAGTCCACTCCCCTCATTAATGCCCTCATAAGGTCATATAAGCAACAGTCGTTCTCTGGGAGGTCGTCTTGTGGGCCTCGACTGCTTGCAACCACTACCCATTTTAAGCCACCTTTGTACCAGGGTGGTAGTGATGGTAAAGATGGTGGTAGAGATGATGGTGTTGGTGGTGGAGGAGGTGGTAGTGTTAAGCGGGATGGAGATAAGGCTTGTATGTCTTTTCCCTCTGATCGAGGGGATGACGAGGGTGATGAGGGTAACAAAAATATTATTAAAAAAGATATTAATATCAATAACGATGAGGGTACCAATGAAAGCACTGAAGACAATAAAAAAGATGAAGATGATGAGTATGAAGATGGTAACGCTTCAGGTAGTATGAAGGTGAAAAACAATGTGGTCAACACAGCACTTGACTACTGCCTCAAAACACCCACCACACTGCCCCTCTCATCACCACTACTCGTGACGTCATCATCGCCTAATATGATGTCATCATCCACTAGACAAGTGGCTAAAGCCCACTCTGTCAATACACGGCCATCCTTATCAACGTTTTTGTTTAATAATCATAATGAGAATAATAATAATAATAATAATGATACTAATAATATTAATAATAATAATAATATTGTTTTATCGTTCAAAAGTTTTTCAACATCCTACAACAACATCAACTATGTCAACATGAACCGCAACAGCAACAACAACAACATTTTAGATACTGCATTCTTGCGCCAGTCCTTGCCCAACAAAATACAACTTAAGCAGATCAACTTCACTACCACACACAACAGCAACAATAACGAAAATAAGAATATAATTAATGCTAACAATATAAATAATATTAATAGCAGTATTAATAATAGCAATAATAATAATAATAATAATAATAATAATATTACCAGTCTCAGCACATCAAGTGGTCATAGTTATGATTTTTCTCCAAGAAATTTTGTCAGTACTCTTTTTTTATTTTTTTTTTAATTGTAAACGTATGACGTCAACACTTGGTGTTTTTGATTTTTAAATATTGCGTTTTTATTGTCCACTATTTCAATTATTTTGTTTATATTATATATTCCTATGGTATTATTTCTATATCACTATATTATATTATATATTCCTATGGTATTATTTCTATATCACTATATTATATTATATATTCCTATGGTATTATTTCTATATCACTATATTATATTATATATTCCTATGGTATTATTTCTATATCACTTTATTATATTATATATTCCTATGGTATTATTTCTATATCACTATATATTATATTATATATTCCTATGGTATTATTTCTATATCACTATATATTATATTATATATTCCTATGGTATTATTTCTATATCACTATATTATATTATATTTTCCTCATATTATTTTTTTCAAGGAATTCCGGAAAGGAAGTTTTGACTTCAACAACAATGACGTCAACAACTTCGACAACAACAACAACATCAGTCTTCTTAGGTCAATGTCACTTAAACATCCATCCATCTTACTCGCTCTACAACAAAAACAACGACGCCAGCAACAACAACAAATGATACAACAAAAAAAACTACAAAACACCCGACAACACTACATGTTGTTGAAAAAAAACAGAAGACCTCAACAAAACAAGACCCCACAACATCTCTCAACATCCTTCGAAGCTCAACAATACCTACAACAACAATTGAACTTTCAATTATACTCAGACCATGGATCCCACCCTCCCACCTACAGAAATTCGATATCAAGGGCTGGTTCTATGGTTGTACAACAGCACCACACGCCTACTGTGGCTAGGGCATCTTCCTTCAACCCTTCCCCTCACAACTATTGTCATGACAGCTACAACAGTAGTAGCAACTATAACAGTAGTAACAGTTACAATGATATTAGTAATATTAACCCGTATAACACTAGTGGCAATTTTAAAATGCTGAGCGTTTTTAATAATAACAACAATAACAATGACATGAACTCAAGCCACAACAACAACAACAATCTCTACAACAACTATTTCAACAACAACTACGACTATGGCGCATCACCGGAAAAAGTAAAAGAAACAGAAAACAGTGAATATGAAGATTTGATAGACAAAATGGAGGAGTTAGAGTTGAGTTCTTCGCACAACAAACCACCTCCATCTTACTCCGACCATCAACAACAAAAACTCAGGCAACAGCTACAACAGTATCCTCAACAAACAGTTGAAAATTATTCTCCCGTTACCCCAGAAGTACAAAAATCACTAGAGCAGTTTGCACAACTATCCATCAACCAGCAACATCCTTCGATTCAACAACACAACACACATCACCAAATTTCACAACTACAACAACACCAACCAGAACAAAAAATCCCACAACACACCACACAACAACACCAACCAAAAGAACCTTTAGAAGAGCTGCAGTTGTATCAGCAACAAGTTCAACAAGAGAGAGATGAGTTGAAATTGAAGGAGAAGAAATTGTTTTTGTTGCAGAACTCGCTCGAACAGCAACAAAGCTATCAACAACAACATTTAGAAATACCACAACAACATCATGATACACAGCAACAACAACAAATTTTTGATAAACAACAAAAACTACAACAAAGTTATGATAATCAAAAACAAAAACAACATTTTGAAGCACAGCAACATTTAGAAGCACAACAAATCACTAAGCAACATTCATTTGAAACACAACAAAACCAAAGAACATAAAACAATTACTGTTTCAATTTTGTATATCTTTCAGATTTTATAATTTCATTATTTTGTTTTTTTGCTATATTATTTTTTATTATTATTTTGTTTTATTTTTTCATTTTTTATGATTTTTTTTACTTCTTTTTTATTATTGTTTTTATTCTTGTTGTTGAAACCAAATGCAACCTGGGTATTTCAATTTTTACCTTTATTTTCAGCTCTCCGTTATTATTTCAACTATTTACACACATTTCCCAACATAGCATCACATTCCGTAACGTTAACATTGGTACTTTCAATATAATTGGTTCGACAAGAGTATAAGATTATTCCTTTATAATAATAATAATAATTATTATTATTATTGTCTATAATTTTTTAAATTATTTTCATTTATATTCATTATTATGTTGCTCAACCCTCGGTAAAGGAAAACGGGCTATAAAAAGGATTTAATTGATTGATTGGTTGATTTGAGACTGTGCCTTATTGATTGTGCCTCTTATTTTTATCATTATTATCGTATTATTATTTTTTTTTTATTATTATTATTCTATTATTTTATTTTTTTACCGATAGATTTGTATTAATTATGATATTGCATCATCAAAATTAACGACCACATATTTTGTTATCAAAAATACAAAGCTTTTCGTTAACAGTGTAACATTTTAACGTAAAACATCGTACGTTTTAATAATACTAATGCTTATTCTCCAATAATAATACCACGTTAAAATAAGGTGGCGTCAACCCCACACGTCTTCAGACCAAATTTAATTTCTATGATTGGTTAGATTACTTTTTTTTATGTTATCATTTTGATCGTTTCCATATTATGTTTATTATTGGTCAATTTTATTAATAACTGTTATCCTATTATGATTTTTTTATTATTCTTTTTTTTAATTATTGATGAATGTCATTAGTTAACAACCTTCAAATATAATTCTAAATAACTGCAACCAATCACCTACAGTAGTGACCTCCGAGCATTCATCCCCTACAATACGCCTTTCTGATACAACATATGCAATACTACACATTTATTATGCTTTTTGTTATTTTAACAATATTATCATTAATATTTTATCATTGTTCGCTTATCATTACTATTATTATTCGTTTCTCATTGTTGTTATTATTATTATTATTGGTTTCTTATTGTTTTTATTATTATTATTCGTTTCTCATTGTTGTTATTATTATTATTGGTTTCTTATTGTTTTTATTATTATTATTATTCGTTTCTCATTGTTATTCTGTTATTATTATTATTTTATCATTATTGTTATTTAGGATTATTATTCTTCTGTTATTATCATTATTCTTTTATCATTATTGTTATTCAGGATTATTATTCTTCTGTTATTATTATTTTTATAGATTATTATTATCGCACCACCAGAAGTAAAGGACTCTGGCACATATGAGCATTTAAACAACTTCATTAAATGTTCAACATTTCAGATAATACTGAGCCCAGATTCCAATTGATGATGATATACTGTTTTGCACTGTCACCTAATGATTTTGAACTTTAATTATATTAAATGGTTTTGATATGCTAAATTTGACTGTAGTTTACAATGGTTTTAAATATAATTTCGGACAAATTTAAAATAAAATATTTTACTTTTAGTACAAGTATGACGTAGAGATGTATTGTTAGATTATTTATTTATTAATACCCAAAAAAATCTTTGAATTTAACTTTTTTTTATACCCAAACGTCATATATAGTAATGTAATTGTACCATCAAATCTGATCAGAGGAAGACAATCTCTGGTCTTCAAACCACTGCACATCTTTTGAGGATTACTTCAATGATATTTATTCATATTTAAAATATACTCCAAAATTTAGTTTATTTGAGAAGTTAAGTTTGAACTGCCAAAATCTTCCGAATAAAGTCTTGAAATTGTTGGAGACACTGCCAAACCATGGTCAACCCGCTCAAAGACATAGCCAAGCTGTTTAGACAGCCGAAAAAGGAGGTCAACGTGGAAAGGAGAATCAAACATAGAGGTATGAAAACATCGAACTTCCACAAACCAAACAGTTACTTGAAAAGAGGAAATTTCAACAAAGTAGGTAAATCGGAAATAGCCAATTTCGAGAAGTTGAAGCATGAGCATCGGCAGGCGAGCCATGAACAAGAGTATTTGAAAGCTGTGAAGAAACAAAGGGAGATCTTTCACAAGGAGAAACCTATCAATTCTAGCTCACAGTTTTCAAGCATCTACGTCACTCCATCATCATCGCTTACCTCTCAAAAGGTTCTTTCTAAGACTCCCACCACTTTTCACAACTTCTTCCACCCTTCAACACCAAAAATAACCGTAAAACCTGAACGCAAAAAAGAAAAACCAGCCCTCGGTAACTCTCTCCAAAACCCATCCATTACCTTCTTTCATCCACCTCAACTCAAAGACTCACCCTCACAAGAAGTGATCGGTAAAGATGAACAAAAGAACCGACCCAAAGTTGCCCTTTCCTCCAAGAGCTCTTTGGTTTGCAATAGGAATGTTTTGGCAGACCACAGCCAGGCCTTGATGCTACAAACCATCCTTGAGGGCCTCAAGGACTTGCAGGATATCGAGGCCAGACTGCCTCACAAACACATCTTCCAGTGATCTGTGTGCAGTCATTTCTCGGAACTTATACCAACTCACTAATAGTAATCTCAAAAATTGAAAAGTAAACGTGCTAGTCTTTATCGTGTATTTTGTGTGCATTCACTTTTTGTGGGTTATTTAACGAGAATTTTAGGATCTTTTTTTACTGGCTAGCCTCGATGACTTACCGGTGAGATGATTGCTCTGCCCAGTCGACCTTGTAGTATTAAAAAAATAAGACCCACCAAAACAAAATATCATTTGGTTGATTATAAAATCGATTTGACTTCCCTCGAAGCACTGAACAGCGTATAAAGTTTAATAGCCATCATGCAAGCACAACAGCAGTAAAAAATGCAAAATCACACCCAAGCGGTTATATAAAGTCAACGATGTTATATCAGCTCATAAAACACACTTCATTTTATATAGTGATTATATCAAGAGTAACATAAGAAATATAATAATGGAGTAACTATCATTGAGCCACCACCCTGAAACTAGCCAATCATAACCTCAACACCAAATCTTTTCAACATATAACCATATATTTGTTAATACTACAAAGCAAAAATGAAAAGAATAATGAAAGTCCTCATTGACACAAGTTAAAAGCAGTAATACAAATTGCTTAAGTAATGAGCGCATAATGAAGACCCATTAAGCTCGAAAAAATGGAAATAATCACAAAAAGTTGGAAAGAATTAAAATTTCAATAGAAAAGAAACAAAGAATTAAAAACCTATTAATCACATATATATTTATTATATTTTGAAATTATAACATAGCATCTATAACTTATCCTCATTCGTCAGTAATTAGATCACCTAATATAATCACCAATCAAATATTCACTAATATTAAACTATTATGCATACATAAATATACTAACAATGAGAGTCTTACATCGTGAGAGTAAATAAAGATTTTATGAAAGGATGCCAGTGGAAGGCTTAGAAGACTAATCTACCAGAGTAACTACAACATGAATTTTGTGCGCATGCGAGTTACACCGCTTTGATGACTATTCTTATGAGTATATAACGATGATGATTAGTCTAATTACCTTTATATATATGAAAATGATCATTCAGATGGATATCATTATCATATGATTTATCGATCCTTTTCTTAGTGATAAATTGATATTAAACTATGTAGTCTCATGAATCGGAAGATGGAGCTATAACGAGATATTACTTCGGAGATTGCTCTTTAAAAAATAATAAAAGCAATAATAATAATAATAATTATAAGAATAGATAATAATAATAATAATAATAATAATAACAAATGATAATATAATGTATGATGAAATTGAGATTTCTTACAAAAAAAGGTATAACAAACGGAATAAAGTAATAATAAGAATCAAAATAATACTTAATGTTCAGTATCAATGGAAATTTAATCAATACTATGTCAACTAAAAACAATAATAATAAACATAAATAAGAAAAATAAAATTAGAATGTTGTTCATCTCTAAACTAGTGTCACATATGACATGAGTCAACTACAGCTAGTAAAAGATGTTTTTAGAATGCCTCTGTCAACAACGATACCTTAGCCTACATGCATACATACTCAAAAATATATAAAAACATACTTTAGCAAACATCTTTTGATCTGTAGAAAAATCTTTTTAGACTTTTACCAATCTCACATACACGCACACGGATACACACTAACATACCCACGAACGCGGAAGTACGATGTAAATCACAAAAATTGTTTAAAGTAGCCTTTACGGCCTTTGTCATCATTGCCAAGGTAGGCAACCACTCCAGTACCATACTAACTACAGTAAAAATAACTACAGTGCACTACTCTCCACCACCATCATCATATACTGCACCACTATAAACCTTACACCCACACTGCAACAACCTACACAACCACCCTCACTATAACCCATACACACCCCTGCACTACCCCACTCATGCTGTAGCAACCTCCTCAGCCAGAGCATAGTACTTGATGGCCAGTCTTCCCTTCAACGCCTTTGTCGCCTCTTCTGCCGCCCTGTTGTACAGTTCCGCTGTGGTGTGGTGAACAGAAACCATCGTGTTACGTTCGTAATATGGGATATTAATTATGAGGGTTTTAGGTTAATAGATGTTATTTATATATATGTAAACTAATATATTGACAGTTGAATTTGAATAATTAATATGTATATCCATATTGATATAACTGTGGTTTAGGAATCCTTACTAACACTACTAAAACCATCCTCATCACAACATCATAAAAACCCCCAATAAGACACCCACCAGCATATGAAGGGTTGACAGGCAGGTCTGAGTCCCCTGAGGAGTAGAGCTGAGCCATGGTGGCAAGGATAGCGTGGGGTGGGGTATCGACTAGAGGATCAAATTCTCCCACCTCATCCTCACTTTGCATCTCCAATGCACCTGCATACCATTCCACCGCCTTGCTTGCTGATTTGCTGTGTGTTGATTAGTTGAAAATTTTAATTGTAGTTTATATTTATCTTGTAATGTAGTATTTATATAAATGGTTTTCCTTGTAGTTGAATGGAGTTTGAGCATATTAGGAAGTAAGTTGCTGCTCATGATCCAAGAAACAAATGGAAGATAAAACCTTCCACTCCTAACCACCATGAGCTATTTGTAAAAACCTTCATTATAAAGTGATCTAAAAAATATTCGAAAAACAAACAAAACACCCCACCCTTACCACCTCATTCCTCCCTACCCTCCCCACAAACCACTCATGCGATAGTCCCTCCCCAGTCTCGTAAGCCCTAGCCAGGTACAACATAGCACCTCTATCTCCAGCACCTGCTGCCAACAACAAGTACTCCTCTCCCTTCGAAGTGGTCTCTGAGGTGCGCTGATTTGAAGTGGGTAAGACGGGTAGTTTATAGCGTTTTTGTTTAAGATGTGTTTTTAAACTTTAAAAGATTGATATTTACACACATAATATTTTACAAATAAAACGATAAATTCTGTCAAGTGATACCTAATAATGAAGCTTAATAATAGAACATACACAACAACAAGTTGAAACAGCCTTCAAAAAATTGCATCACAACAAATCACCACCATCTATCTCCAATACACAACAAAAAAACACATCATAACAACAACCACCACCATCTACAACACACACGTACCTGCAAAGTAACATTGACAAGAAGTTCTCGAGGCAGGTCAAAGTAAATGGATGCCATTGTCAACATGGCTTCCTTCACCCCCAACTCTGCTGCTATCCTGATAGGTGGGTATTAGATCCTTGATACAAATATTAGATGACGCAAACTGTTCTTTGGGGGACTTCGAAGATGTAATCATATGTAACAAACCATTGAAAAAGAGAGCATAGAATGAGAGAAAAAAGCAATAGAAACCTACACAGAGTAACGAGGGTAATAAAAAGCAACAGTAACCTCTCATGGAAGAGGGCAGCTTGTAGATCCCCCTCCTCATTACTCTCCACGAACCTACCCATTTCATGGTACTTGGCCAACTCATGGTGCACCTGCCATTATGGGTCATAATTTAATGTTATGTGGTTGAATGATGGATTTATTATTGAGGTGCTTGGTGCTGTTAAGTGCTTAATAGCATGAAATCCTTTGATACAACAACTCTATGAATAACAAGGTTCAAAAAAAGTATACTGCTAAAATTATTTATACGTAGTCATGAGTAACACAATCACTCAACACTATTACCAGAGTAGACCTACAAGCATAAAACACCCACCACCACCCTCACCCACCTATCCTTTCCTCACACCCTCCTCCACCACCCACCTGGCCGAGAACAGAGTCAGAGAGTTTCCTGGTGGGTTGAAGATGCCTGCGTAGGAGTTCCTGCTGCACACATGCTGGTCTGTGTTGCTGGGTGCTTTCCATCTCAAACTGACGCCTGTACTCATCCTATGGTGGATTGATGATGTTGATCTAGATGCTCTATCATTGGTGGAGAAGATGGGTTGTGATGAGGATTTATTTGATTGATGACATAAAATTACATAAAGGTTAGGTGGTGCAATAAAACAATTAGAAACATTCAGATGCACTACTATTGGTGCAAGAGGTGAGTTATAAGAGATTTGATTGATTGGAGATATGGAATTTATAGGGGGTTTCTGTGCAATAGAATTTATAAGAACACGTGGAAAATATTTTTATTGAGCTAAAATTTTCAACAAGTTAAACCTTGTCATAATTCATTAGCTGATGAATTATGACAAAATTTTACTTGTTGAAAATTTTCTCTACATGTTCTAATACCCTAATAATCTGAAGTTTTTACTGTACAAAATTCAAGTTTACAAAAAACTAAAAAGACTTAACTTATGAAAGATCTCTAATGCATTTTAAGTAATTAAATAACCAAACGATAACCAAGCCAACCTCAACACACCAACCTCAGCATTGTTAAGGGACACAGAGTCTTCACACTCACTATAGAACCTCTGCCTCTCTCTTCTTGATGGTCGCACATGTTCCTCACAGTTGTGTTCACTCAAGTGTTTGTGCTGAAAAATGTGAGGCTGGGTGTTGTTGAAGTGATGGAAGGGGTTGGGGCAGAACGAGTTGTTGTTTGTATTTTCTGCACCCAGCACTCCACTACTTGGATAACCCATGGGTGATGAGTCTTCCACATACCCATCATCATCACTCTCACTAGTGGTCGAGCCTCTTCGGGTTTCCAGAAAGTTCATCAACTCACTCCTCTCCATACTGTCAATACTCTCACAATGCCTCCTGCGCACCACTGTTTCTGCACCCACCACTCTCTGCAAATGGTGTATCACAATTAATGATATATAACATGCAATAATGTTGAAAATAATTCATGCAGTTGCTTATACCATCATCAACATCCGTTTGCATGCTAGTATGAATTGAACAAGGGTTCATAATGGCTGTGCATAAATACACATATGAACCAAAACAAACAATAACACCTATTAACATCAAAGACAACCGCATAATTCCTTACACGTATACACCAAAGACCAACAAGCAACCAGCCAACCTTGGAAGCTTTAGCTTTGACAATGTCATCAAGCTCATTGGAGGCAAGATCAAAGGGGGTGAGTCCAAGAGATCGACAAATGGAGTTGCACTGATGCGAGTGGAAGAAGAGTGCCATCCCCTTGCATGCCAAGTTTCCCTCACCAAAAATATCCTTTTGTTGTGATGATGGATGATGTTTGGATGAAATTATTATAGGTGAAGATGATCATGATAAGATTTTTTGTCTCAATTTTTTTCTTTCTTAATGTCTATATGTTCCCATTCCATGGTGATACACGTAAAATACAAAAAAATCGAGCAACACAAAGCCATAAAATCTACCTCAGTAGAATGTATTTGAGGATCAGTCCATAGATCTCCCACACCTTGAATATCAACCACTATTAACTGGTGGCCTGACCTCTCAAAGGTGAAGTGACTGAATGCCTGTGGGTTGTATGGGTGGTACACTAACACTCCATGTGGCGTTGAAGCATAAGTGGTGATTTGTAAGCACTGATGAATTAAAATAACAAAACACTACATCATCAGTGTAACAAACATCGAATTAAACCACACACACACACAGCACAACTGACCTGTGGTGTAAGTCTGAGTGACTCCTCAACAAAGCCAGAGTTGCTGTTATACTTGGTGTAGTGGCCTTCTATGAAGTGCTCCAGGTGGAAAAGACGCTTGTCAGCGGGTCTGTTTGGAAACTCCAACACACACATCTGCACAATGTCCACCTGGCAATTGTCAGTGTGGGATGAAAAATTTTAGTGCATATAATTGATATATGAAAATATAATATAAACAAGAAGGCATTGCACAATTTGCATATAAAAACATACTATGAAGAAAGTCCATTTGATCAAAAAAAAATCAAGCAAGACAAACAAACAAAAGCAAGACACACAAAGGAAGCAAAATAAAGACACGCAAAAACCTTTTTAGGAGGATTATGCCTGCTGTATTCCTCTCCCCACAGCTTAGCATTCATCTGCAGCAGCACATCACTGAAGTACACATCCCTGGTCACATGGTTGTTGAGATACTGCTTTGCCACGTAATTATGCGCATGCTTCCAGTCCCTATTCTTGCCTGCCATCGATGGCAGCTTCTTTCTGCAGGTAGTGAGTGAGTGCATATGGTGAAGAAAAACTATAGTGAACTACCACCATCATTTGATTTCAGACATCTTTTCCATAAAAATTTTTTGGGTATAACGGATGATAAGTGAAACAATCTAACACATTGTGAACCAAGCAACATAATAATACCTATTTGAACCTCAACATAAGACAACCTGCATATTGTTTGCTATCAATCAACATTGTCTTGCTCATTAAACAAGGAAACAACATAACTCATTGAGCAATAAAAAACCACTTCTCATTCACCAATCAAACATCATACACAAGCAAGTGTACTCACATTCTGTAGCAGCTTCTCATGGCTCCTTGGTCAAAAGGCTATGGGTGGAGTTTAATAATTCAAATGGATTTAATAATGGATGTGGGAGGAGTTATAGGAATAAGAATAGATTTGAATTCTGTGGAAGTTTTATGCGTATAAATAGATTGAAAGATGCAAAAATTAAATTGTGAAAAAAGAATGAAAGGTTGTGGGAGGGATTTAATGATAATGATTGATTGATTGAGTAAATAAAATCAATTAGTTGATTATTTTAAAATGGTCTAATTGTACTCGTATTTCACCTTCATAAATTATAATGAGTCAGCTGTTATTGAATATTTATAATGAACGTGAAAGATATTTATAACAATAATAAAAAAATAATAATAAACATTAATGAAAAATAAAAATAAAATTACATGAATGTGATATGTTGTTTATAACAACAATAAGAATAAAAACAATAAACATAAATAAAAACAACAATAAGATAAAATGAGATTTTGCACATTGACACTATTAGTCATCACCCTGTAAGAAGCCAAGGTCATCTTATAACAGAAATATAATCAATACTTGGCATTTTTTTGCATTATAAGAACTTATGCATAGATACCATAAACAGATAACAAGATTTTAAATTCGGTTTATCTTCATTGTATAAACTGGTGGCTGGATTTACTTTATTTAGAAAACATTTTTTAGAATAGAAACATGAAAAAAAAACAGCCAAACAAACATAAAAACCAACCAGAAAAGCAAGCAAAAAAAACAGACAAACAAACATAAAAACCAACCAGAAAAGCAAGCAAAAAAAACAGACAAACAAACATAAAAACCAACCAGAAAAGCAAGCAAAAAAAACAGACAAACAAACATAAAAACCAACCAGAAAAGCAAGCAAAAAAAACAGACAAACAAACATAGAAACCAACCAGAAAAGCAAGCAAAAAAAACAGACAAACAAATAAAAATCACAGACAAACCTTGTTCTCCATTTTGACTTCCACTCGATCAGTGACCCATTGCCTGCGAAGGGCATGGAAGCGATGCCTGATGGCAAACTCACTCACATAATCTGTTATGTGGAATTTCTCCCATGGGTCCTATGGGGAGGTTTAAGGTGAGTGTGGTGGATCGGAGAAGTAGGAAGATTTTTGTGAAGTTGATACAGAGAAGTAGAAAATATAAACTGTTATATGTGTATGGATGTAGAATGATTCTGTTGGGTTAAATGTGTAGCAGTGGGAAAATTGTAATGTTTATGCAGAAAAATGTGAAGTACTTGAATACAATACATGACACAAACTAATACCAATACATCACCAGCCTCAAAAACTAAAACATCCCGGCCCCACCATCAAAATAACCCACCTTCAAGCACTTGATCATATGAAAGGCTTTCTTCCATGCCTCCCTTGGGTTCAACACTGCTCGGGTCTTCAGCTGGTGGTCATACAATTAAGATCATGATTTGATTTAAATGCATTTAAAGCGAATCTTTAATGGTTGCAAATTTATTCTTCAACTTTATACTCTGATCCATTTTAAATATTCATTATTCATATATTTTAATCCATTTTTAATTCATTGATTTGATACTTTATTAGGTCTGTATAAGAATCAAATGATTTACTCAAACTCCAAAATGTATGAAATATACATACCGGCAAAACCAATCCATGGTTCTCCTTCATATCTTCATCATTGCTTGTAAACTTACTTTTACTCTCTTCACCATCCTCATCATCCTCTTCAGTAATAGTAGGAACAGATGGGATGAAGGGATAAATGGATGGCACCATATCATTATCATAATCATCATCCACAAATAAACTATCATTGTTACTATAGTTAAGCATATAACAACCACTGTCATTAGAGTTAGTGTCACTTAGGTTGTTTAAAAAATTAGTTTTGTTTGAACCATCTTCATGAAACGATACATTAGAATTTGTTTTATCATCATCAGACTTCTCTTTCAGACATTTCTTCAAAACCTCACAACAGCCATTAACATCTTTAGATTCCTCTTCTTCATCTTCCTCCTCCTCTTCATTAAAGTCTGTGAGAGAGATAAGCATCAATTCCTCGTCATCACTCACACCATTTGCACCCCCAACGCCATACATCTGCAGAAATATTTTCGTTGAATTTTTTAGTAAAATAAAACTTGGCAAGTCACGCTAATAATTTTAATGCAATTTTAAACGATGTTTAAATCAATATAGAAATTTTATTTCTAAAATTTTTGCGTAAATAAATATGCACAGTAAATGCTACAAATATGGAAGAATTACATATTATTTTGTCATAGTTGTAACGGCATACTACAGTTTAAAGCGTGAAACACGTAAGCGAACCTTCAATGTTTTTTTTAAGTCTAAAACTTCTTTCCAAAAGATACCAATAGAAATAGTGACGAGCCTTTCCAAATGCAAGATGCACAAAATAAGAACATTCGATGAGAAAGGATGGAATTTTTGACTTCAAAATTCTGCATTCTATACCGTGAAACCAAATTTGATGCACGAAATATCGACCTAATATATTAATTAGACCGAATTTCTTGAGAAATATTTTGAAAATCGCCCGGAATTTACCAGAAAAATTAGACGCAATACTCGACAAGTATGCAGCCGATAGCAGTTCGAGAAATGAAGATCTAATGAACAAGATTTTATATCTAACTTTTAAAAAATAAATCTAATTTTTTAAAAATATTTTAAATAAATTTATTAAAATTTTAAAATGTTTTTTTAATTCAAATGTCAATTGGGTTTTTATACAATTTTATATGGAAAGTAGGCTTTAGAACAACAAAACACAAGGCAACTTATATTTGAGCCAAAGTACAATTAAAGGGCAAGGTGAAAGACATTTTACCAGAAAAATATTTCCCTTTCCTTCGAAATATTTTTTAAGTTTTTGTTTAAAAACAACAAAAAGACATTTTTCTTTTATTTTTCGCTTATTCCAGACAAAATTGTAGTATAATTCATATACATGATGTATACACTTTTTTTGAGTTATATGAATGAAAACTGTTCAAAATTTTATTTTTCAGCAAAAGAACTGAATATGATATAAACATGTTAGCATGTTACAAAAGTTTAAATAAAAAATACAACTAGTAAAACTCAAAAAAAAGTAGATATTAGATTTTATTTATGTTAAGACATTTGAATATAATACATTTAAATACACACATTTTGAATTTATCTTTTTGAATAAGATAAACAAATTCGGAAAAATTGAAAACCAGTGTAGTTTTGTGCAGTCATTCGACTATATGAACAAAATATAATAATTTCAAGGTTTCAGAGATTTAAAAAAAGATTATCCGTTTGTATAAAATGAAATAAACTCAAAAAAGTTATCATTTCAAATAATTCAAATATCAAGGAAACAATACAACAAAACTAAAAAAAAAATGGAGATTACATTTATCAATAAATTTTAATTTTTTAGATCAAAAAAAATAAATTAAAAAAAAATCAAAGTAATATTAAGCCACTTTTCAAAAAAAATTCAGCGATAATACAAAAATAATGATCACAACTCTGTTTTTGTCGTCTGCGAGTTTTCCTGTTCAAAAGTTAAAACACTTTTAATTGTTTGAAGATTTAATATTCTATATTAACTGAATGCCCATCAACATATCATCTATATAACACAACCGAAAATGCAAAAAAAAACTATATAAAAAATCGACGAAAATAACAAAGTCAAAGAACAACCAGCTGGACATGAAACTAGACAAGACAGACATACAAATAGACAACCGAACACACACATCTAACGATACGACTGGACAGATACCTTAGGGAGGAGCAATTTGACATGGTTGATAATGTCATCAGCACTCTGCACAGGAATCTCAGTACCATAGTAACTCTATTGTGATAATTACTACTTATATACCATTAATAATCAAATCTATATCAAAATCACCATTCATCTATTCAGTTTGAGTTTTATTGTATATCAATGATCAGACGATCAAAACATATATAACTACAACTCTATATATATGTTTATCCTATGTTTATAGGCATCACGTTTTTAACGTATTTTCTCCATATTTTCCTGTCTTGACACATTTCTTATATTTGTTCTAAGTTTAGCTTTGTGTCTCTTAAGGTAGTCTTCCACCATGTAAGAGGGGGTCTTCCTCGCTTTTTTTTTCAGATCTTTTTACTTCTTCTAGAGCCTTGCGTGCAGAAGTTTTTTTCTGGGAGTCTTAGCACATGCCCTAACCAGTTGAGGCGTCTTTGTTTTATTGTCGAGCTCCATGGTGTGTCTATTTTTGATATTCTATATAGGTCGATGTTTGAAATAGTTTTAGGCCAACGAATATTAATTATTTGTCTTAAGAGTCTTCTATGAAACGCATCTATCTTATCTTTGTGTTAATACCCATAGCCCGTTGTTGTATAGAAAAAACAACTCAATGCAGATAAAATCATACAAAAAACACGCACGCACGCACGCACAAAAAAAAATACACACACAACCTTTCCATTAGCAGGATAAAAAATGACACTAGGGTAGCCTCTGATTCCAGCCTGCTGACACAGCCTACCGTGAGTGTCGCAATTTATCTGGGCGATTAATACTAATAATGGCAAAAATGCAAATATTAATGATGATAGTAATAGTAGTAACAATCTTAACAACAATAATAAGGATAATGATAAAAATAATAATAATGGCGGTGGCAAAAATAATAAATTTATTAAAAAAATAGTTGGATAACTATTTGATGGTAAAGAAAAAAACATCATAAAATATCATTTTTACCTTTCCCACACGAACTTTGCCTTTCAAACTCTGCGTGAAAAATATATCAAGGTTGGTTCTATGTTTACAAACCTCACAACATATGAAATACATATAGAACATGAGAAATATTTTAAAATGTGTTGATGGAAATAGTGTTGAGGTGGTAATGAGGTTACCTTCATAACAAAGATTGTTTATCCATGTAATGAAAATATTAGTAATGTAATGAAAGTATTTAGTGTGTTAATTTAACAATATGAAAAACTTAAATGCCAAATAAATTGAATGAAAAAATAAAACACACAACAACAAACACATACCGCAGCCACTTCTTCAAAAACAGGAGAAAATGAGTTACATGGGCCGCACCAAGGAGCAAAAAAATCAATAAGCCATGGCCTAGATGAACCAATCACCTACAGAGATGTAGGTCAGTGAATTGATCACGATTCAGGTTCAATTTATGGTAGTGAATTCATTATTAATCATGAATAAAACACACCTTAATTTAGAAAAATATTTCTTCCAACTCACATAACATAACTACCGAAGTACTAACTCAACACACCTCACGAACCTACCACACTTCATCACCAATTCGTAACCAAAATTCACCAACTCATAACATCACTTCTCATCAAACCTCAATTTCCCAGATACCACACCTCATCAATCCCAGCACCACTACATCTCACCAACCAGCCAATCTCACCAGCCACAACACCTTTGTCTCAAACATATGAGGATCAACAGAGTAGGCTTTAGAAGGCAAGAAGGAATAGACCCATGCCTTGAGAGAATCCGCATCCCTACTCCATCCGTCATACTTGCTGTCATATTAATAACAATGAATATAAAAATAAAAATAATAGCAATAATAATAAAAAAAAATTAGTGATGACTTGATATCGAAGCAAACTTCCCCCACATCACCTATTGACCACCTCATAACAAACACTCTTATGAAACCATCACCATTACTCACAAGAACTTATTTTTGTTGTAGAGTCTGATGGTGGGGTAGCTGTTGGCAGTTGCAGCTTTGCATACGTTATTGTTCTCTTGGCAATCTACCTGAGCTACATTAACATTCTTGACTCCTTTCAAGCTCTGTTGATATGACGAGGCGGTGGTATAGTGGTTTAATGGTGGTTGTATGATGGAGTTCAGTGGTGGTAATTGTATGGTATGTTTATTAGTGGTTGGATGACGTGGTTTGGTAGTGGTAGTCAAATATTATGGCTTGTTGGTAATTAAATCATTTAGTAATGGTTGGGTAATGTAGTGGTGAAGTGAGGAGGGGGTGTTATGGTGGTGGTTAGACGTTTTGGTGGTTAAATCCTGTTTGAGCATACAATCAAAATATCGCAAAAGCTCGATAAGAAATATGGTAACCTTAGCAAGCTTCCTCCATTCAGGGGCCAATCGTTGGCAAGGTTGACACCAAGGCATGAAAAAGTCAACCAACCAGATGACATCAGGAGCTCTGTTCTCGACCAATAAGGTGAAAGTAGTGGCGTCCAATGAAATTACAGGAGGAGAGATGGTGTCCTAAAGTTTGAATATATATTTAAATGGGTACATGAATAACAAAAGGATTTGGGGTTATATGGCACTAAAATCAACAATTAAGGTATAAAAAAATATTGGGGGTTATGATGGATGAGTGGGTCAATACCATTGCTTACCTCATGTTTGCATGCGTTAAAATATAAATGAGTTTTATTTACAATTGAAATGTTAAAAAACATAGTAACCTCAATGAAGCTGATGATGTCATCGTGGGAGTGGTATCCTCTGCTGACGTGCGGTTTTGATTGGTTGAAAAAAATCATTCTTGGATATGATTGGATATCGTACTGTTAGGGATAAAAATGATGTTAAAAATAATAATCAATAATATTGTCACAAAATTCTGGAATTGAACAAGCTAAAAATAAAATAATTGCATTCTTTTGAAAAAAAAATTGACTCCAACATCCTATCAAATCAATTAGTATATGCCAACTCTAACATCCTCACTAAGCCCCGCTCAATCAATAAACCTACCCACCTTGTGGCACAAATCCTGATGAACAGTGCAATCTACAGTTCCAAAAGTGATGTTGCTTCCCATCAGTCTGGATGCCTTCCTAAACTCTGGCAACAATCTCATACATGGAGGACACCACTGTGATGTGGGTTTGATAGATGGGTGAGTTTGAAGAAGGTGATGAGTGGGTTAGCCGGTGTTAATGTGAGTGAATAAGTAAGTTTGAAGAAAGTGATGAGAGATTGCGCTGAATGAGTTTGATGGATAAGAGGGCTGAATGGAGTTGATAAATTGATTGGTTAAAATGGGGTTTATAAGTGGTAGTTTAGAGCAGGCTGAAAATATGAATGAGCTAGTATTGGAGAGGTTTGTGGGTTGATGTAGTTAGTATAAAGCAAGTAAAATGATGAAGTGAGATAATGATAATTTTCATTTATAAAGCACTAGATAATTCATATAGCATAGCAAAAAAAAACACTTGAATAGGTATATTAACAGATTGAGTAGGTTAGTATAGCTTGCAACAAAACAAAGACAAACGAACAGGAGCAAAGAAGTCGACGACGGTTGGTTTGGTGACGTCAGGGAAATTGTCAGGGTGGATGTTGGAGCTGAGTGATGATGATGATTCTTTGGCGAATGCTGCTACGTCATGGGCTGTATGTCTGCCTGTGTGTGTTTGTGTTTTTATGTTTCTATCTAGCTATCTATCTTTATCTACCTACTCATCCACCACCCACCATAATGGTACTCATGTCCATTCTTCTTGAAGAAAATGAATGAAGGAAGTTTGTGAATATGGAAAAGACTCTTGCATTTCCCACCCATCACACTGCAATCCACTCTTCCCAACTAGTTGTAGTTTTGTTGTATAAGTATTAATATAAGTATAAATTTAATATGTGCTTTAGTTTTTGCTTATTACTATATAACTAGTCTTTATTATTATTAAGTAAACAATTTATTATCAATATTATTATTTCATAGTTTATTAAAAATTTAATTAGTATTTCTTAAAAAAAATCAAATTTTAAATTTCTGGAAATGCTCAGTTATAAATCAGCCAGAATAACTTAATATCCATAATTTTTCATCAAAAGAACCTAATTAACTATAAACCACCATTAATTAATATTCCTACTTTTGCGTCATCGACCAATGAGGGAAGTTTGCGCATTTCAAGGTCTTTGAATGGTCCATCCACAAAATGTATCAACCAATCATCTCTGGAAGAAACTGCTTCCTGTTTATGATTTAGATACGTTTATAAAGAGTTTTTGAGCTTTTCTGCATCTTACTCGCTAATGATATATACAATCAACCATTAAATTTATATTGACTGAAACTAAAATTCTATTGGTACAATAAAACATCTGTATAAGTGAAAACCCAATAGTTTTTTAAATTTGATTGATAGAATATTTAACTAATAAATATCAATATAAAGACCCATACATTAAAATCAATAGAGAGCATGAAATCCCAACCACACAATAAACAAAAAAAGAACAATACAAAATTAAATAAACTAACACAAAAGCATAGAATATGACAGCAATCCTTACCTCTATTTGTTGCAAACTAAGACATGGTATTTCAGGCAGCCATTCCAACACTGTTTGAGATATCTCTCTGGGATCCAAGCTGCTGATTGCCTGTGTGGTATGGGGTGGGATAGGTTTGAAGTGTGGTAGGATGTTAAAGTGTTGTGTGATGAGATGTTGTTGGGTGTGGTGAAGTAAAATGTTGTGTGTTGAAATATGTTCTAGTGACTTCTATTATGATGTTATGATATGATTAGAATATTTTTGTGATTGTAAGGATATTCTAAAATATTGAAAATGTCTAAACAAAACAACCCTGTAACATCAACATATGCCAAATAAGCACCTTAGCCTGTTGCTTGGAGAAGTTGGAAGGATCGTGGAAGTACAAGCCTTCTTTATCCACATACCTGTCACATTCCTCACATTCCATGCTTCCCACGTTCACTAATTCATCCTGGAATGGTGTGGTGGGAATTGTATGGTGAAGATGATGATGTGAGAAGGTGATGATGACAGTGATAAGGATGTTATGGTGATGATTGTTTTTTTGATCGCGATACTTTTTGCAGTGCAGATATTGGTCTTTTCAAATGCGTGTTATTAACAGTTTAATGGTGATCAAACACAAAAAAATAGATCTTTCTAACCAGCATTGCTGCCAATTTCAGCAAATTTGAGCGTTCTAAGCATTCTGTGGTGGAGATTTACATGTGAATTACACCCAACACACACACACACACACACACACACACACACACACACACACACACACACACACACACACACACACACACACCAGAAGAATGTGGACTGCAGTAATTGATAATCCAGGGCTTCTTATTGTTAGGATTGGTTACAACGCCTTTGTAATCCCAGTCCTGTAAATCTGTTATCTTTGCTTTCACCTGATTGGGTAGGTGCTCTATTTACAGCATCCGATTTATTTATTAATACGTTGTTAAAATAGTAGTAACAATAAATTTGAATAATAAAAATAATAATAAATTGTCATTAACACAAATAATAATAAAAATAATAAATAAGTCACCTTAGACATGACAAACTCCCGCAACATATCTTTCTCTCGTGGTCCCTCGTACTTTTGACGCTACATAACAATAATAATAATAATTTTAATCTTTATTATTATTAATTTTTTTTTAATAAAATACATATAATAATGATAAAATGAATTATAATGATAAATATCACAGATAAAATCGTGCTCAGAGGCCAAAACAAACTAGGTTACAAAAATAAAACTGAACACTAATAAAACAATAAATAATATGAACGAAGAAAGATTCAAAATGAATAATTGGAACTCAAATATATGCAAAAAAAAATTGTAAATATAAAAAAAGAATAAAAAATAAGCAAAAAAAGAAAACCACCACTAACATCAGGGTAAATGATAAGAGAAGGATACGACCTGACGCCCAGTTTACGACACACCATAACATCATCCTCACAATTCACTGCTCCTATCCTCACCACACCCACCAACTCTCTAGATAGTTCTCTCCACTGTGGTGTGAGATAAAAGCACCATTAATAGTTGAAAAGATCACTAATATTTAAATAGTTTTTCCAAGCTAAAGTAGAATAACAAGTTATTGAATACTGAATGATTCTATTTAAATGTTTTGAAATTTTCGTTAGTGCAACAATTTGGAAACATTACACTAACCTCACTTAAACTGTACTGGTGTGATCAATCCTCTTACCACTACACAAACATTACCCCAATATCAAAACCATCCCTACAACTCCACTAATCCAACCACCATAACAATACCACACACTCATCACCACAAACAACAACCTAAAAAAACCCCACCACAACCAACATCTTCCCCCCCAGCACACTTACACTACCAACCTAACCACCACAATAGAACTATCCTCAACACTACCCTCACACACAAAAAACTTACAGTGGGAGCAAGCTGATGACAATGGTGACAGTGTGGTGAGTAAAAGTTAATGAACCAAAAATCTCCTGTGCCTTCCACTGAAGTATCTATAGTTATTCATTAAATAATATTACTATCATTATTGCTATTATTACTATCAGTATTTCTATTAATTCAGTTTTGAACACAATATATTCACTGCATCACAACTAATCCCTTGGTTCTACCTTAAGGTAGTAGTCTGATGCTATAATTATTATTGTTATTATTAATATTATTACTATCATCAGTAATATTAGTTGACTAATATTGATTGATTAATAATAAGAAGCAGCCTTGAAAAAATAATGTATATTAAAAACACAGTGGAAATATTGCTTCAATGCACTCATTCAATGAAGCTATTTTAAGCATATACACTTTCCCCATCAGGTTCGATTGATCATTTGAATACTATCCTAACATTGTAACAACCACCTTTCTTCTGGTTTAGCTAATGCTTATAATACTGTAGCAAAAATTCATCTACGAACACTAAAAATTAAATTTGAAGTATTGATTTGAAATTATCCTCATCCTTATCATCGTTTTACGTCAATTCGGTGCTAACATGGATTTGAACTTAAATTACGTTAAATATTATTAGTTTTGAACTTAAATTACGTTAAATATTATTATTACTAATTTTCAACTTGAAATATAATAAAGGATTATAATTATTATTAATATTATTATAATAGATTATTACCATCACCATTATTAGTGTTACTATTATCTCACCAAAGTCAGAGCTGCTGAGTGTGATGATTTCAGGGTCGTCGTCATAGATACCTGTGTGTGTGTGTGTGTGTGTGTGTGTGTGTGAATTTATTAGTTGGTTTACTAGTCTTTTTTGAAACTATTCAATCCATATTAAAATGTTACTAATATTAATTTATATTTAGTTCGACTGCGGTTGACATGATAATGATGATGACTGATATTAAAAGCATGTGATGAGCCATATAAAAATACCTCTAATATAACTCAAAACCACACCCCCCCTTTTCACAAACAAACCAAAGTCTTGGTTGTAGTAGTTCCAGCTATGGTAGTTCTTGCCAAAATCAGGCTTCAATCCTTCTTCACCATACTGGTCATATTTCTTCCTCAACTCATCATCTTTCAATACCTGCCATAAATATTAATATCATTAGTTTTTGAGCATTAAGTATAATGAAAAGATTAGATTTAAACTAATTGATTAGAATGTGATCAAAGTATTTTTAAAACTATTTAATGAGGGCAATATGAACTAAATAGTGTGATTAAGATATGATAAAACTGACTTCATAAGCCCTGTTCAATTCAATAAACTTTTCATGAGCTTTCTCATCTCCCTGTGCAATTGATTAATTTTTTATTGGTTTGCAAGTGGTTTGAGTGAATATGATTAATTAAAATTAATATTGTTGTTTGATTGTTGAAAACCGGTTATAGGAAAACTCATAAAAATGAAAATTATCACTCTGTTTTTGTCTGGATGCATAGTCAAAGCCAATTTTTTGAATGCTTTTCTTATATCTTTATCATTGGCTTGTTTTTCAACACCTAACAACTCGTAAAAATCCCGACACTCAACAACATCTATGCAAAAGTTGAAAATTGAAAATAGGTAAAATAATTTAATAATCATTATAGTTTGTTATGTAAGATTTCCCGTATTGGGCTCTTATTTACTCCTCAAGCACGGTTTGTTTAAATTGACGACTGTAAGACACGTAATTTTAAAAATGAAAAATTAAAATTAAAAATTCTGAATTTTTTAATATTTTGATATATATTTTGCTAGTTGATTTTTTGAGATATTTAAAATTTTGGCTTAACCTATATAAAAATAAATATAATTTAGTTAAAATTTTTGCAATAGAACATTTTTTCCTAACAATTATTTTTGTTCTAGTTCATATTTCAATATAAAAAAATAATTAATTTGTTTCCAACTTATTTTTAAAAGCAAATTTCAACTCTATTTTAATTTGTGTACAATTTTAACTACAATTTTCACAAATGCCTTTATTTCCAGCATACGCAGGTATAAAAATTTGATAAATTTTTTAGAAAAATTCGTTTAAAAAATTTTTTGATTTTACTAGGAACTTGCAAAAGTGATGGAAAAAAAGAAAACGACGTCTGGAAGGTTACAAATGATACAATTAAAATTGTTGGAGAAAATAAGGTTTTTCAAGTTGATAGCTCTAGTGATGAAAGTTTAGAATTTAAAAGGGCTAGGTATGATGATGTTAATAAAGAGATTGAGCAAATAGAAATAATAGAAGATGAAGAAAGTTTAAGAAAAAATTTAAAGAAAAAAAAAGATAAAAAGAACAAAGACAAAAAACACAAATCAGACAAAGAACACAAGAAAAAAAAAGACAAAACCAAAAAATCTGATCACAAAAACATACAATCCACAAGCACTCAAAAAAAAATTGAAAATACAACATCACTACCATACACCATAAACACAAAACCCGACAATGAAATCCTCCATTTTGAAACATTCCACCATCCTCCCATTTATAAATGTCGTTTCAAAGATTTCAATGAAGAATCTTGTCTTCGATTATCTACTCGATATTTCTCCAAACCCATTCCCACCATGACCATTGAGCACTCCATCAACACCAACAATACATATAACCATCTTATTGATTTTATACCCATTAAATATGATATAGATGAGGATGATATTGGTTTTAATCCTTCCAATAAAAATGAACATATAAGTGAAGTCAAAAGGGAAGTGTTTGAAAAAATCAAGCCTACTACAGACGCCTCTAACAGTAACAAAAATGTTGAAGTCATTAACAGTATCAATAGTGCAATTACTACTAATACTACTAATAACAATAATAATACAACTACTAATAATACAATCAACAACAATACTACAACAACTACACCAAAAAAGGACATACTAGAAAGATACAAAGATTACTTGAACCAACTCAACAAAAACAATTACAATCTGCAACTTTGGATTGAGTTTGTCAATTTCCAAGTTGGTTCAAGTGGGGTTATGTTGATGGGATCGTGGTGCTGATTATGATTCTATTATTATTACAACTACTTTTACTTTTTTTACTATCACTTCTACTACTGCTACCAATTCTACTACTACTACTGCTACTACTACTATTACTACTACTGCTACTACTACTATTACTACTACTACTACTAATTTTGCTCTTACTACAACTTCCACTAAAACTAATGATGATGAATTTTTAACAGGAAGTGAAGTACGACTTTGACACAAAAAATATCAAAAAACCACTCAACCGCAAAGAACTAATAGCAGACCTCAAATTGACCGTAATCAACGACGCCATAACAAAAAACAAAGAGCGATTCGAAGTGACAGAATGGCGGGAGAAAAATAAAAAAATAAACTATAAAAAAAAGCCTTTGTTTGATGAGTTGCTGATGATGAAGATGAAGATGATGATGGAGATGGGGGAGGATAAAGAGGTGGTGGTGGATGCATGGAGAGATATTTTGGCAAAGTGGGGGGGAGTCACTTTGTGGAAAAGGTTGCTTGTGGTGTTCATTTGTAGTTGTAGTTGGGTTGGGTGTTGTACGTGAGGGTCGTGTTTTTGTATGTTGGATTGGTTGGATAGTATGTTGAGGTTGTATTGTAGTGGGGTTTTGTGTTTTGGTGCTTTTCAATGTTGTTGTATGGCCGTGTTGTAGTTGTGGTTTGGTAACAGCACTTAGATCTATATAATACATAACAGCAACAAATCCAACTACATGAACAACAAAAATAACTCGATATACAAACACAAACAATTTTTCGCTAACATTATAACACCAATCCTAACAACCACAAAGTTACCTGACGTATTTGAGATCTCACGCTTCGACGGTGATGCAAGTGATAGAGGCATACAAAGAGTGTTTTGTGGTGTTCAAGAAAAAAAAGTATAATGACGATGTCATGATGGGTTGGTGTCTTGTTGTTGCGCTATGATGATGGTGGGAATTTTTGTTGTTATTGTTGCGCTACGATGTTTTTGGGCGAATTTTTGTTGAGAAATTTTTGTTTTAATTGTTGCTGGGATGTTGTTGGGGGATTGTTGTTATTGTATTGAGGATTTTTTTCGCAATGAGTGGCATTCCGGATGTTGTTGGTAATGGTTAATTGTTGATTTAGGTTTTTTTTGATAATGCTGCGAAATGCTTTGAAAGCTTCGTGGCATTTAATGTATACTTTGTGTTTGTTGTGTCTTTACTTTTAGATTCAGGCTATTGTACTTCATAAGGTTCTTATGTTAATTTTCTCAAATTCTAAATTACGAAATAATAATAATTATTATTATTCTCAGACATTCTCTCAAGCCTTTCCGATTTTCTCATCAACAGTGGATACACGGAACTTTGCACATCCATATACCAGCTTCTGATTGATCTAAACATTGACCCACCTCCTCTTATACAAGCTTTGTCATTGGAGGATAAATTAGAGTTTCTTGGGGCTTATTGGTTTAGTGGTGTGGGCGGGTTTGGTGAAGAGGGATGGGTGAGCTTTAGAGAGTGGGTAGAGAAGAAGGGTGATGTGATTGGTGGGAAGAACAATGATGAACAAGATCAAGAAGAAGAATGGTCTATTTTAGCGGCCAATCAAAATAACCTACCTCTTTTCTGGAACCAATTAGAATCATTCAGAAGTAGACGTCATTTCTTGTCTTGGAGAAAAACTAATATAAATGCCGCTAAAGTTCACGATGAGAATATAGAAGAAAGTGAAAAAAGTAATGGCAACATAGAAACTGGCATCCAAGAATCCATGTGTGAGGATGATTCACGAGACATATCCTTCGAAGACATCTCTCCATTTCTGTTCATCTTCACCACCAACCACTTCCATCTCATCTTCTCTTTCCTCATCCTCCTTCTCACCAACACAACCGCCTGGTGTTCTGCTTGTTACGTGTGTGATGTTTGTGGTGCTGTGATGTTTGGTCAGGTGTGTAGCCGCCATGTTAGTTTGAGTCTGGGATTCCACACGTCATCTATAATCGATCACCTATCTCAGCTTCCTTCTCATCCATCTATCGAACAATTTAAAACTTCACACGCGCATTTTGATCTCACGCACACAAATACACTGCTAGAAAACATCTTTAAATTCGCCATCAACCACTTCACAAACCTCCAAAAACAGGCTTTCATCCATCTCTTCATAACTTACAAAACTCACTTTTTATCACTCACAAAGACCAACCGCACAGAAAGAAACAAAGAACTGAAACAAACGTACAAAGAACTGTTGAAGGATGTGAGTGATGACGTCACAACGTGGCTGCGATACGCGTGTTTCGAGGCGGGTGTTGGCAACTACAAGCAAGCCAAAAAAGTGGTCATCAACAACCTTGCTTCCGCAGACAACCAAAACTCCAGCAACAAGTACATCTTGATGCGGTACTATTATGATTTCATGGCTGGAATTGAGTCTTCGGCATACAAGGCGTTGTGTAGTTTGGGGGCAGATGATAATGGTGGTGTGAAAGAGGAAAAGGAAGCAGAGGTGTTGATGAGTGAGATGAATGGAGTGTTTTCATTGGTTAATGCGCGTCACAAAGGACCAATCATGGTGGACCATTTTCTTGCTGATTTATCAAAACACCTTTACGCCAGCCTTAACGACTCCACCTCCCCACTACCTCTCCATTTCTGCCATCTTCTCTCCCGCCTCACATTCCGTACCACACACAACATCAATGACGTCATGACGCTGTATGATGACGTGATAACTAGAATAAACAAAAAAGAAGGATGGGAAGGGGGGTTGAGAGAGTGTATGATGAGGAGCGTGGTGTTTGATAGGTGGGTGCTGTTGCTGGGGCTCAAAAAGAGGGATGACGCACTTAACCAATCAAAGACGAGCATCAACAAAGAATCAAAATTGCCTAAAAATAATATCGCTCATGAATTTTCACACGTGACCTTAAAAATTCTTGCTACTGTCAACCAATCAGACATTCAACTTTTTCCTCAAGATCCAATCATCGCTTATAATTTCTATCATTTGACTCCATCAAGTAATGTGATAGGTCTTGAAAGTGATCTGAATAATGACGTAATGAATGTGGCCTACATTATGCATTTGTTACAAAAGCTTTTGGTATCTCAAGGTTAGCAGGAGTATTTTGAGTTTTTTAAATATTTTGAATATATTCAATTGATTTCATTCTACAGATTCACAAGCTGGAATAAAAAACAAGTTGAAGAACTTTCTAGAAAAATGTCTCAACAAGACAAATACCGCCACCACTAATAACACCAAAACTCCCCAGAACACCACTACACCTACCACCACCACCCCTCAAACCACTGAACGCACTATCCTCTTATACAGCATGTTATATACCTTGTTCCATTTGATTCAAGATCCCTCTAGTGTCGAAAATGCTTTCTACCGATCTGTTCAACTTCAACCATTCAATAAGGTCATTAATATTATTATGGGTATTATTATTTTTATTATTATTATTTTCTCAACTATTATTATTATTTTTCAAACTATGATCATCATTACTAAAATCCCAAAAGAGCTTATACATGGTTTGTCAAAGAGTCGACCCAACCCTCCTGGTTACCGTGACAACTGTTATGATGAGGAGGAGGATGAGGGTTAGGACCTACCTGGAAGAACTTCTGCTGCTTAGCCACGCCTACCAGCTGCTTACAACCAATCAGAAGAAACTGTCCATATAAAAATAATTTTCATTAGTATTGTGTTTATATTTTGTTTTTGAATGTGTGAGTTGGTTTGGATGGAAAAATTCAGTTTTTATTAGTCATCTTTCCAAATCTTCCAGGCTTTAAAATTTTTTCGGAAAAAAATCAGAATTAACGAAAAATATTTATTCAATAAAAAATAATTTTTATTCTCATATCTGTGTTCAAAACTACTATAATAATTCTCACCATCATTCTGCTTAAAATGGAAAAGCCCAAATTACTTCAACGATTATTCTTACGCTGCTCAAACCTAGTTTCATAATTATATGTATCCTCTAAAGAAAGAAGCACAAAAAGGTCAAATGGAGGGTCAAAAGGTGTGCCCTTGACCTGGTGCTTTGTGTCCTTAGTCTTTATTATTCCTATTGTTGGTATTTTTTAAGGGATAGTATTATTTTTAATATTATTATTGTTTTTTTTTCAAAACTATTATTAGTTACCATTATTGTTAAAATTATTATTGTCATTCCGAGGGAGAGCCTTGAAATTATATTCAACTTGACCGATTAACGCCCAGGTTAACACATCAGTTTTTTACAAATTTAGAACACTATAAAAGATTCAATTTTGAACGAAGCTTTCCAATGGTCATTCTCAATAACTAATTTACATAATAAATAAATGAAAGTGTAAACAAACAAAATATTTGAAAATATTTTATTCGAAATAAAATAAAGCGCTTCAAACAAAACGTAAGTAACAGAAGGAATAAACCGTTTGGAATCACAAATATGACGTGAAAAATAAAAACATGCAAAAAAATCTTGAAAAGTAAAAAACAAAAAAAAAAAAAAGATTAAAACCGTGAGTTATTTGCGAATGTACATGATATATAATGAACAAATTATGTTTTCATTTCATACAATTTTAAACCCATGAATGAAGTCTTAAAATACTCCTAACCCAACAACAGGCAGCTAAGTGAAATGAGGTGTAATTGCAGTTGCTGGCAACCAGAGTGTAAAAGTGCAAAGCCTAAACCGTGTGAGTTCAGTAGTGCTTGTGTTGACGAGCCCAAGCCCAAACCCAAAAAGTGTCCCACGCCCCCTTGTGAATCTAGCAAGATGAGTAAGCAAAAGCCTTGTTGTTGCTGTTGCCCCTTGTGCATGTGCTGTCCTTTGCCAATATGCCCTCAACCCTGCCCTCCTTCTTGCCCTCCTCCCAAACCCTGCCCTCCTCCTTGTCCTCCTTCTTGCCCTCCTCCTTGCCCTCCTCCATGCCCTTGCTGTTGTACATGTTGCTGTCAATGCTGCTGCCCCAAATGCCCTCCACCATGCCCACCTCAACAATCCCAATCCCAACCCTCATCTTCATGTCCCCCTCCCTGTCCTCCTCCCTGTCCTCCTCCCTGTCCTCCCCCTTGTCCTCCTCCTTGTCCTCCTCCTTGTCCTCCACCTTGTTTTCCTCCTTGCCCACCTCCTTGTTGCCCCCCCTGTCCTCGTCAATGTTCTCCATGTTGTTGTTGCCCTTGTTGTCCACGACCCTGTCCCCCTCCACCTCAGCCTTGTTGTGTCTGTTGCTGTTGTCCACCACGACCTCCTCCAAAACCTGCATGCTTACCATGCTGTTGCTGTTGTTGTGTTTGTTCTCCTCCCAAACTACCGTGCCCTCCGCCCTGCCCTCCACCATGCCCTCCCCCATGCCCTCCATCTTGCCCTCCACCATGTTGTCGTCCTTCCTGCCCTCCTCTTTGTCCCCCTCTCAAACCTCCTTGCCCTCAGCCCTGTTGCTGTTTCTGTTGCTCTCCACCCTGCTAAACAAAAAGTGAATTAACAACAACACTAAACTTTTGGGTCTTTAACAGCCACAAACAAATTTTGGACCTAGAATAACAACATCAACGACAACAAAATCAACAAAGACAACTACACAACCAAGAAAATTACAACAACATTAACATACTATTTGTTTCAACAACCAGAGCACTTGTTGCTTGTATCCCACTTGGATGTTATGATTCGAGGCTGTTATTTTTGGATCATAATTCATGCAAAAGAAGGATAATCATCATCATCATCCTCATCACCACCGTCATCATCATCCTCATCCCCACCATCATCACCATCATCACCATCATCATCATCATCATTCAAGGAGTGGCTCAATAAATACTTTGGGTGCTCCATTTTGTGTCTATATCAAAGTTAAAAAAGGTTCGATACCGAAATCAAGATCTCTATTATGCAGTGCTCGTCGAAATATTAAAGCCAGGGTGGCTCTAAAGTCGTTTTATTTTCCTATTCAAACAAAACGTACCTAGACTTACCCTATACTACGGCCAAATGAAGGCTAAGAGTGTTTAGCTCGTAGACCGTGGAGCGTCGTGTTTCAACCATGGAAGTTGATGTCATTTAAAGAAAAAAAAGTTCCAGTGTTTTATGAAGAAGTTAAACTCATAGAAAATCAGCTTTTTACTTTA
>OZ038325.1:1904472-1921972 GCA_964035795.1 Pterobdella sp. o SKG-2022 | reverse complement strand
CACGAACTTTTATAAAATTTCAATTATTCACCACTCGATAAAAGCTTTCCACATGTTTCTCCTCACATATATGTGTGGGCCACAACTATAAACAGACTTCAAATACTAAAGAAACTCGTGAAATAAAAATAAAAACATTGAAAAACAATAACCAAACGTGAAAAATTTATACACACACAAGCATAGACACAAAATCATACACACAGACAAACATATACACAGACAAACCTATACACAAAAAAACAAATACACAGACAAACATATAAACAGACAAACATGTACCCAAACAAACATATACGCAGACAAACATACACACAAAAAAAAATATGCACAAACGAACATATACAAAGACAAACATATACGCAGAAAAGCATATACAAAGACAACCACGCACAAAACAACACAAACACACACTCACACACCGCATTGAACCCAAATTGAAAGTTCACAGACCAAGTCTTGAACCGACGACCTTCGGATTAAAAGCGACTTACACGTCACGAAGGTGACACATAAAGCTGCTTTCTTATTGGCTGATGCTTTTGGGGCTTAAATGTTATATGAATTAATATAGAGATGAATAATCAATTTAAATAAAAATACAAATAATATTGAAACAAAAAAATCAAAAATTATGAGAAAAATTTTAAAAAATCAGAAAATTCCATAATAAAATGATTATAGACAACACAATAACAGAATTCAAGTAACATTCAAGGGTAGAGCTATATATTAACCATCATTAGAGATGCTGGAAATGATGGTGAAAACATGTAAATTAATGTGAATTAATTAAAACGGTGAATAACTCCGCAATAATAAATAAACAGAAGCAATACAATATAACCATGAGATTATAAAGACACTCAATAAATACGATACAAGCACATAAGATCTTCTTTTATGACCATATAAGGAGATTTTATCAACTTATGAGGGACTTCAATATGTGTGGAATCCGCGATAATCATTGTGTGTGTCCATTTGTGTGTGTGTGAGTGTGTGTGTGTGTGTGTTTGTGTGTGTGTGTGTGTGTGTGTGTGTGTGTGTGTGTGTGTGTGTGTGTGTGTGTGTGTGTGTGTGTGTGTGTGTGTGTGTGTGTGTGTGTGTGTGTGTGTGTGTGTGTGTGTGTGTGTGTGTGTGTGTGTGTGTGAGTGTGTAAGTGTGTGTTTTTATGTTTGTTTGAACCTCGAAATAAAAAAAACGAGTTAATAATTTAACTATATAAATAATATAACTAATAAAAATTTCATACATAGGAAAATTCAAAAGCTATAAACAAGCTACAAAAGATAAAAAAAAACACACACACACACACACACACACACACACAAACACACACAGGACATATTGACGCATGGAGATTAGAGGTCAACTTGAAGGTCAGGTGTCATCTGAGGTGAGAGGATGAGAAACAATATTAATAATTTGTATGCTTATTATTATTATTGTTATTGTTTCTGTTATTTTTTTATTTATCTAGTTAGTTTTTTTCTTATTATTTTATCATTTATTAATTTTTTGTTATTACTATTTTAATAATAATAATAATAATATTATTATTATTATTATTATTAGAATTATTATTATTATTGTCAGTATTCATTCTCTTTTGAATTTGTTTTGTTGTATAATCAATTCACCTCTTCATTGATTCAACTACCTATTTACTCTTTCAACATCCATCCACCCATCGATCCATCCATCCATCCATCCATCCAACCATCCATTCATCCATCGATCTAACCATCTACCCCTCCAACCCACCCATCTATCCATCCATTCATATATTCATTCACCCATCCATTCATCCATCTATCCATTCATTCACCCATCCATTCATCTATCCATCCGTCCATCCATCCATCCATTCATCCATCCATCCGTCCCCTCATTCATCTATCCATCCATCCATCGATTCATTCATTCATTCATCTTCAATCTTCTCATCTATTTATCCATTACTTCATTCATTTATTCATTCATCCATCTATCTCACACCCATCCATCACCAACCTAATCATCCATCCATCTATTCATCCCTAATCTTTCTACTCATCCATCCATCTCTTCCCCAACCTATCCATCCATTCATCTATCTATCTATTCATCAATCCACCCATTCACCCATCCAACCACACATTTCCTCTTCAACCATCTATCTTTCTACCATCCATTCTCCCACCCATCCATCGATCCATCTACTTACTCATCCATCGATCCATCTGCCCACTCATCCATCCATTCATTCATCTACCTACCTACTCATCCATCCATCCATCCACCCATCTAAATACTCATTCCCATACATATGGTTATCTGTATTTTAAATCTTTCAGACCTTCTTTTATCTCTGACCACACCATCCATCCATCCTTCATTTATCCCGGTGCCACTAATCACCACAACAATAAAACAGTCCTTTGTGCTTTCTTTACGTTTTGTTTATATTTATTTTAAATATGTTTTAAAATAATTTGATAGAATTTTCAAATATTTCTTTCATTTATTTATTTTTATAATTCCACCGATAATTTTAAGACTCAAAAACGAAAAAAAATTATTTTGATCAACTATTATCAACTTTTAATATTTCAACTTTACTCCATTCATAATTTCTCCATTTTTTTACAAATTTATTCTCCAAATAATTTTTAATTTCCAATGAAGAAATATTATTATTAGAATACAATAAATTAAAGAACTGACCATGAAATTGAAATATGATTGGCTGAGAACTTTTTCATGTTGCCTCACAACCAATTAGAATCAAGCATCTCAAAATCTAAGTCAATATAATCCATCTCAACCAATCAGAAATGACCATATAATATATTCTTCAATAACTGAACCAACTATACCTATATAAATAAATCAAAAACTATGAATATATATTCAATTATTTAAATATAAAATTACATAAATGAACAATTATATATATATATATATATATTTATGTATTATCACTAATACTCCTACTAAAACCGACACACGCACACACATGCATAATACTACCACCAACTATGATATATGTATACACATAAAGACACATATAATATTACTAACAGATATCAGTATACACATAAACACACAACATAACACTGACCACAACATTCAAACACCATATAAACCCCTCATATGCTCAATAAGACCCACAAGGCATTGAGGTATCTTTATTGGTTAACGTTTGAGCATATGTTGGTGCAGTTGCTGAAGTATTACTATTGTTTTGGTGGTTGTGGTAGTTTCAACTGAGTTTTTGATCTGTTCAACGCGATTGTTGTATGAGAAATAGTTATAGTAATAAAAATAATAAGAATAATAAAAATAATATTGATATTAATAAAAACAACAAGAATAATAAAAACAATAAATAATAATAATAAAAATAATAGCAATACTAACAATAACAATAATAATAACATTGTTAGATTTGATTTTTTTTGTACTGAGATAGTTTATAACTAAATTAGATATTCATATATTTTCCGTTCAACTGATTGGTGGGGTGGTACTGGATAAGTTGCATTATAATGGATTTGAGGGTGAGAAGAATGAGTCCCGATGAAGATGATGATGATGATGTTTGCGTTGGTGATGGTGATGATAATGATGCGAATAATAACAATAATAATGATAACATTAATAATAATAATAATAATAAAAGTGAAGACAATAATATTAAGAATAAAAATAGCGGTAATAATAGTAATAATAACAATAACGATAAGAATAGTAATGATAATAATGTTAATAACAATAATAGAAATAATAGTAATAATAATAATAAAAAGGATAATAAGGATGATAATGAGCGTGAGGATGAGGTATTGTCATCTGGAGAACATTGTGAAAGAGAAAAGATTTTACCACAAGATAATAACAAAAATAATGAAAACAATAGAAATAATAAGATAAATAACCACAAAACCACTAATGATAAAAATAACAGAAATAAAATAAACAATAATAATAGCATAAATAATAATCAAAACAACAACGAACCAACAACAACAGAAAACAATACAAAAGCGGAACTCGACTATGAAAATGTTACCTGGATTGGCAATGATCACGTGAACAACTATGGCGGAAATCACGTTTTCAGAGATGATGATGATGATGACAATCAATTTAAAATCAATAACAACAATTATCTTTGCACAAATGGAAACAACAACAACAACAATAATAATAATAATCATAATAATCATAATAATCATAATAATCATAATAATCATAATAATAATAATAATAATAATAATAATAATAATAATATTAATAGAACTTATAACTTTAGCAATAGAAATAATATTGATGGTAATATTGAAAAAGGGTTTGACATTCCAAACAATAACAGAGATTTCAATGCTGATCTGGAGAATCATAAAGGAAGGTATGATGATGATGATGATGATGGTGGTGGTGGTGATGATGATGATGATGATGATGATGATGATGATGTTGATGGTGGTGGTGATGATGATGATGATGATGATGATGATGATGATGATGATGATGATGATGATGATGATGATGATGATGATGATGATGATGATGATGATGATGATGATGATGATGGTGGTGATGATGATGATGCAGATAAAATTGACACTAATAACAATAAAAATTATAAACCAACAGTAAAAATAAAAAAAAACAAAAGCAAATCCATTAACAATAATAACTACAATTATACCAACCAAGAGACTGGGTGGGCACCAAGGACTTGTTGGCAACAGTATACATAGAGTCATTCCGTAAGATGGTTCAACTTTATCAAATGTTGCATCAACATTATCATCACGTGCTACTACTACAACAACAACAACAACAACATATAAAAGAAGAAGAACAACAACAGACACAAAAACAATCACAGAAACAAACATGGAATGTGCAACTAAAAGAGGTTCAGCAAAAACATGTACAACAAGAACTACAACCTCAACACCAAAAATTGAAACAACAACAATTCCAACAACAACAACAAAATTTTATTAGCGAAGAAAAACATGAACTGCATTTGCCAAAACAAAATCTACAAGGAAAAATAATATTTTCACAACAACAACAAAATCAACAACATGATACCAAACATCAAACCTACAACGAACAATATTGTGGTCAACAAAACTACGCCACAAATCAACACAAACTATACCAACACGACCAACAACAAATTATCCCGCAACAACAACATTTAGATCAACATTTTTTGTTATTGCAACATCAGTTGCTACTTCAAAATCAACTCAAACACTACCAACAAACTCATCACCATTATCATCACTACCCTCCTCAACATTCTAACCCTTTAATGCAACAACTTTTAGACTTGAATCTTATGTTGAATTTGGAAGCTATACAACAACAACAACAAAATCAACAAAAACAAGAACAACAACAAAAACCCTATGATCAACAACATCAACTAAAACAGTATCAACAACAACAAAAATTACAACAGTCACACCAATACATCCCGCTAAGCTCCTGCATTCCACACCACAAACACCTCCACAACACTTCACCACCAACCTTTCCATCTCAATCTCCATTTCCCGATTCCACTCCCCCATGGAGTAAACTAGAACATCGATTGATTGACATCAAAGACACGCCCACCCACCTCATTAATATTCAAAACTCCGCCTTTCATTCATCACTTAAGCACCCTTCTCTCCATCCTTGCTTGAAAACACAGACGAAAATAAAACCGACAAAATTGCAACCAAAAACCCCCAACCAGCCCTCCAAAAAACTCCAAAAAACCCACCTATTAGACACACCCAAGAAAACCCACCCTTTTCTTGAACTATCCCCCATAACAACCAAAGAGCATAAAAAAAGAAACAAACAGGAAACAGATAAAAACTTGACCACGTGTTACGCATGCGCAAGGACATTTTCGTCACGTGGCTCACTGAGGTACCACCTCACACGATGTCACGTGGTACATAGTTTTAAATACTGCCCTAAATTTATGTGAGGCGGAGTTATTATTTTACTTATTATCGTTATTATTTATTAAAATAATAATAATAAAAATATATTATTATTATTTATTTTTATGGTAGTTATTCATTATGAAGTTTCATACTATTTTCATTGTAACATCATTGATATGCATTATGTTTAAAGTTCACTTTTAAATGTATTTCCATTAATTCTGTGCCTTTAAGACTTGGCGTTTGTTTCTATGTTTTATTTTTAGAATACACAAACATCATTTATCTTATTCATGTGCCTTATTTAAATAAATTAAAACTAAAAACTGATTTTTTTATTTGAAAAACACTAAAAATGAATTATCCCCCAAACAAAACAAATTTAAATCAAATCATCTCAAAATCCCGGTACCTTTGCACCAATCATATTCCTCCATAAACTTCTTGCTCATCGCCGATTGGCTGTTGGCGGTGATGACATCATATACGGAAGACTTTTTAAAGATGATAATAAGCTGTCTGGAAGCAGTGGAATGGTGGGTGAGGTGACTGAGAGTGGTTGAGAGGGGGATGAGGGCCTGGGAGGAGTTCATTGATTTATAGATTTGCATGTTTATGTTATTGGTATACTAACTATATATATATATATATAATTGTGACCTTATTAATTATTATATTCTTATGATTCTATTATTATATAAATTTTATAATTTATTACTTTTTTTGAAATATTTAAAATTTTAGTGATTATATTCGTTTTTAATCTTCAAAGGTCATAATTATTTCAATAAGATTCCTGTGATGCGTTATTTTATCAGCGTTATAAGGTATCATTTTAAGAAATCAGCATTTATAGTTTTATCCATATTATGATGTTATAATTATGTTTAAAATATTTTTATAAATATTATTATTGCCATCATCATCATCACCAACCAAATGACGTCGGTATGACTGACACTGGCTCAACAACCGACACAACACACCAACCACGTCCAATGACACAAAACTACTGATGACGTCGACCCTCACGTGACAAAAACAAGAGATACTATTGGCTGTTTTGAATATTTTGGACTATTTTTAGTATGAAAGATTATGAATGTGATGAAGGTAATTTTTCACCTATTTTGATTATTACTTTTTCTTCTTCGTCAATCAACAAACTCAACTGAAATAAATTAAATATGAAAATAAGAATAAAGAATAAAATAAATTCTAAGACAAATTTTAATTTAAAACAAAATATTTAAAACTTCGAAAATAAGAAAAATAAAAAAAACGTCATTTTTCATAAAAAAAAAATCAAAACTAAAAACAGAACCCCACCTCTTGTAGCAGCTTCATCATCTTCGACACGCCCCTACCGATGACGTAAGCACCCTTCATAGTCACGTGAGCTAGTATTATCACCTGGATTAGCAAAGAAATATTCAGTCATCTTGATATTAAAAGATATTGAAATCGTAATAATATGTTTAAGTGACGTAGGACAGCTTACACCAAGAAGTGAGAGTAGTTATAGCGGTGTAGAAACTCTTGGAGTTGATCCAAATCATATTTGTTATTGTATTGTATTGTATTGTATTCTAAAAACGATTTGAATCAAACACTTTTATTAACTGAAGAATAACACAAAGCTTTTCGTAAGTTGAACTCACATTATCAAGTATACAAACTTGGTTTATTCTTTTAATATAACAAAGCTTTTGATACTAAAAGCTTCGTGTTGTTTGTTAACAAATACTTTGTTGTCGTTTATTCACATACATTTTGTATCAAAACATTGAATGTATGTGATGATACAAAGGTTATAACGGTATGTGGCACTAATCTCACCATTACACCCACTAATCTCACCATTACACCCACTGATCTCACCATTACACCCACTAATCTCACCATTATACCCACTCTGAATGATGCCTCCGCGGATGTGAAGTTGTCAACGTTGTTCAAAGCATTTTCTTCAACCTTATCACTATTATTACCATTATTATTATTATTATTCTTATTATTATTATTATTATTATTATTAATTTCATTATCCTTTTTATTTATATTATTCTTAATATCAGTATTGTTATTAATATCATTACAAATATTATTTTTATTATTATCTATAAATTTTTTATTTTTTTTATTATTACTATTATTAGCATCATTATCATCACCATCGATAATAAAACTCGCCAACATAGATACAATATCATCATTAATTTCTACTGAGTCATATTCAAGCTCTTTGATACCGGATGTCAGAGCTTCAACTGTTTCCGTTATATAGGTTTCTATGTTGTTGTTTTTTTTATTAGTTTTATTGATTTTTGAATCTTTTTTATATATTTTGTTGTTGTATTGGTCATTAATATTATTACTTTTTTTATTTTTGTTGTTAATCGTTTTATTATTATTATTATTATGATTCATCATAGAAGTTATATTTTTATTATTATTTTTATAATAACAAAAATTATTGTTACTATTATTATTATTATTCATTTCTTTTGAAAAAATTCTAGGCAGGTTCAAGTCATGGTAATCAAGGCGGAAGGAAGGAAAGGATAAGATACATAAGGATAAGGAACAGTTGAACAAGATCGTCTGTGGTGGAATGTGGTGGGAGAGTGTGGTGTAGTGCGGTGTGGTGATGGTGTGGTGATAGTGCGATGATAGTGTGGTGATGGTGTGGTGATGGTGTGGTATGGAGATGGGGTGGTGTGGTGATGGTGCGATGATGGTGCGGTGATGGTGTGGTGATAGTGTGGTGATGGTGTGGTGTGGTGTGGTGATGGTGTGGTGTGGTGTGGTGTGGTGATGATGTGGTGTGGTGATGGTGTGGTGTGGTGATGGTGTGGTGATGGTGTGGTGTGGTGATGGTGTGGTGTGGTGATGGTGTGGTGTGGTGATGGTGTGGTGTGGTGATGGTGTGGTGTGGTGATGGTGTGGTATGGTGATGGTGTGGTGATGGTGTGGTGATGGTGGTATAAAGATGGAATGTGGTACGGCAAGCATATGTAACGTGGAAATTACAATGTATCACCGCAATCCAATATTTGATATTTCTTTCTTTTAGACATTTTAAAAATCTCTCATTTCAATACCCATCTTTGTATTCATTATTGTTACCATACACCACCATGGTAGACTTCCCGAAAAAACTAAGCTAACCTTGTTTTTGTTGCGCAAGAGTTGCATATTAAGAGCAACCATTGATCCGATGCTTATTTGATCAGCTGATATTTCGCTGTTATTATTCTTATTATTATAATTATTCTCATTTTTATGATTTTTTTTATTTTTTTCGTTATTATTATTATTATTATTTTCATTAATGTTTTTATTATTCCTCTTATATATCTCCATGTTAAAGACAACTAGTGCAGACAAACTCACAAGAATCTCTGAGTTTTTTTCGTCTATTAATCTTTTATTATTATTATTATTATTATTATTATTATTATTATTATTATTATTATTATTATTATTATTATTATTATTATTATTATTATTATTGAGATGTTGCCACAACAGCACCAACACCCCCTTATCAACGAGCAATTGTTGGTTGTGTTTGTTGCTCTTCAGGGTGCCATCTGGTGCCAAAATTATTATTAATTAAGCTTTATCTCATTATTATATTATAAGAAATGCTTCGCAACTAATATAAGCCGGTTATTATACTTATTCTCCATTTGATAATTTCATTTTACTTTGCATCGCAGTAACTACAGAACGGGTCAGTTCATTATATACAATTATTTATTCAATGCTGTTGTTACTCATTTTATTAATGGATAAAAATTCAGAACTCATTGTAATATCAACTGACACCAAACCATCCCTTCCCTCTCCTCTCTTCCCCTCCCCAACCAACAGACCTAAACAGAGAGAAGAAATACTTCTCACCACACAAACCAGCACATCCCTGTTTAATTCCTCTTTTAAACATCTCACCAGTGACGACACGACGTCCACCATTTTGTTTTGTTTTTTCTTGTCGTTGTAGATGGAGACTTGTAGCAATTGGCAACCTGTTTCAAGTTTAAAATTGAAACTTTTTTTACTAATATTTATTTTTAAATTGACAATTATTTTTTAATGCCAGTTCACAAAAAAAATTTTAATTTTGAACGAATTATATTATCTATTATAACTCGGTGTATAGTAATTAAAAACCAACCAATTATTTTCATCCAATCAGAATCAGCGTTGAGCATTTCATCGACCAATGAGGAGTCGATAAGATGTGACGTAATGACAGAGTTGCCTTCATTGGTGAGACTGCAAAGGGCTTTGGTGGCACTGACTTTTAATGGTAGGTTGAACATCTGAGAAGGGGGAGAGGAGGGGAAAGAGGAGGAGTTTGAAATATTCTATAATTTACTCAATAATTAATGAATGTTTTTTAAAAATTTAAAAATATAAGAAATGAAGAATCAACCTTTAGTGATTAGTTTTAACAAAGAATAGAAATAAAAGCAGCAAAAATAAGAATAATAAAAAAAGAAGAATAATAAAAAAGAAGAATAATGAAAAAAGAAGAATAATAAAAAAAGAAGAATAATAAAAAAAGAAGAATAATAAAAAAAGAAGAATAATAAAATGAAAGAACTTTGATCAAAGAGGTGAGCGCTTCGACACAGCCCACACCCACAAAAACGTCCTTGACCCTTTGATTACCACGTGACAATGCTTCGACCAATAAGCACGTCTCAATTTGAATCTGAGAGTTTTCATTGGGCAGCAGAAGTTTCATTATATCTCTGTTGTTATTCGTGGTTTTTTTATTGGATGTTAAATGAGTTTATTAGTAAAAATTATGCTACAATAATAAAAATATACTCTAAAAACAACAACAACAACAAAATAATAATAATAATAAAAATATTGGTAGTAGAAAGCTCAATAACATTCTGTCTATATCGTGTCAAAAAAGCTACTAACTGGAAAAAAAAATTTTAAAAACTACAAAACAACACATTGCTAACATGACATAGTTCATTTGCACCATGATGTCAACAACACACAACTGGTTATTATAGTTACTACTCGTCTGCTTCTCATAGATGTTCTTGTACGATAATCTGTTTCCGGTGACGTCACTTAACAAATGGCGGATGGTCTTGAGCGATAGAGTACGTATGGAGGCTGGAATGATTAAAAGTGATTGGTTGTGATTGTTTGCGTGGTTGTTTGTGAGATTGGTTGTGTGATTGTTTGCGTGGTTGTTTGTGAGATTGGTTGTGTGATTGTTTGTGTGGTTGTTTGTGAGATTGGTTGTGTGATTGTTTGCGTGATTGTTTGCGTGGTTGTTTGTGAGATTGGTTGTGTGATTGTTTGCGTGGTTGTTTGTGAGATTGGTTGTGTGATTGTTTGCGTGGTTGTTTGTGAGATTGGTTGTGTGATTGTTTGCGTGGTTGTTTGTGAGATTGGTTGTGTGATTGTTTGCGTGGTTGTTTGTGAGATTGGTTGTGTGATTGTTTGCGTGGTTGTTTGTGAGATTGGTTGTGTGATTGTTTGCGTGGTTGTTTGTGAGAATGGTTGTGTGATTGTTTGCGTGGTTGTTTGTGAGATTGGTTGTGTGGTTGGTTGTGTGGTTGTTTGTGTGTTTGTTTGTGTGATTGGTTGTGTGGTTGTTTGTGTGTTTGTTTGTGTGGTTGTTTTATGATTGGTTGTGTGGTTGGTTGTTTGGTTGTTTGTGTGGTTGTTTGTGTAGTTGTTTGTGAGGTTTTTTTTATATAGATTTGTTTGCGTTGTTTTTAGTTATATATGTGTTTGTTTGTGTAGTTACTCATAGGTAGTTAACACATGTTATGCTGTGTGTTAGGAATATAATTTATAATTTGAGAGACATACTATGAGATATTATACAAAAATATATGGTATTCTATTATTAGAACACATATTGGTAATATAGCAAAAAATTATTTCAATTATTTTTAAAAATTTGAAACTAACTTTCAAAGGTCTTTCTGGTACAAATCTCCATCAAGGTCTCGACACATCCTGATTGGATGGCCAGTTTTTGGTACTCCAGCCTATCAGAGCACAATGTCATCAAAGCTCTCATGGTATTGGTTGTGAGCTCGAAAGAAGATGACATCAACTGACCAATAAGAGACGGAATGCCACCTAGGTTAATCACAAGATGGGGCTGTGGGTGAAAGAAATACAATTGAAGAGTTCCTAAAAATTGTTTTGTTATATTTATTAAATGAAATTCTTTTTTAAAACATAAATGTAGTTTCAAAATATCAACATATCAACAAAAAATTCTTCCAACCAAGAACTCAGACACTTTGGTCAGCAACTCCACCACTGAACTCTTCAACTCTGACCTTTGCCCCTCAAGCAAGATCATCAAAAGAGGAAGTAGATACACCTTTACCGTCTTAACTTTCCACCTGCTGTATCTGTCTTCCTCCTCCTCTTCTTTCTCTTCTTCATTTTTGATGATGATGTCTTGAACTTGTTTATGCGACGTCATATTGTTTAGCACCTTCAACAGCAAAGATAGTTGTAGTTGTTGTTGATAACGTTTCAAGTGTTGTTGTTGTTGTATGTTGAACAGATCTTGTCTGCGTTTTTCGAGTGCTTGTTGTTGTAGCTTCTTTGTTTTTTTGGTTTTGTTTCTCAAGAATCTATTCGCGGCATCTCTTGTCAGTTTGATATTGACCAATGGCATTTCTTGATCTATTTCATCTTTTTTCAAAATTGATTTTTTAATGTTGTGGTCGAGAAGGCGAATAAGGTCAGTTACCCCGTCTTATGTGTGTGTGTGTGTTTGATTGTTAACTTCATTCTTATTAAATTTAAATAAGTAAAAAATTTAATTACTAAGTTGAACAAATTTCATCCAATAGCAGTACTCCTTGCAGGTTAATTGGGTCAAGCAATCTAGAGCAGCACATTGTGATTGGCTAGAAGATCTTGTGTCTATCATTTCTTGAATTTATCAAATATATTTAAAAAAGAAAAATGGACATAAACTAACAAAAAAAATAAAAGATTTCTAACTTATCAGAGTGTTCCAAACAACAAACTGGCCCCACACAATATTTTGACATAACCCACATTCTTGGCTCCACTCACTTTCTTGACCACTTTCTCCAGATAACCTCTCTATCAAATACTCCAGCATACCCACTCTCCTAACCATCACCACCATTTCTACTATTTTTCCACCATTTTGAATTCGAGCGCCATTTTTTATTAAGAGATTAAAAGTAAACGTGTTTCCTGTTATAGCGCTTAACATTGGAGGAGAGTACATTTCACTGAAGTGTGAAGTTGATGGTTTGAATCGAATATTTTTTTAATTAGAAAAACAACTACTAACTACAACAACAAGAAAAAAAAAACCACAAGAAAAACAAAAAAAAAAGAAAAAACAACAATAAAAACAACATCTACAACAACAACTACTCCACTCACCTGCCAACAACAACACTCTTCAGACTCTTCATCAACAACCCACATATGTTAGTGTAGCCATAATAGGCAGCGTAATCAAGTGGCAGGTTATTGGTCCAATCTCGACATGACATAATAACCTTTCGACCAATCAACAGTCGAACAGATTCAAATGAACCGCACATGGAAGCAACATGGATTGGTGTTGTGCCTGTTAATTGGGTCAGACAATAATAAACTTATTATTCAACAATGATACTATAAATATCTTAGGATTCTATATATAGCCTAATTAATATTGCACTATGATACTAATAATAACCTCAGTGTATAATATTGTATCTTGATACTATAAATAACACTAAGATGACATAAACCCCCGTTGATAAGGTTTGCATCCAGCCCACACTCCAGTAAGGCTGCCAACATTTGCCACCTGTTGTGCTTGCTACATAGCTGCAACAATGTTGTGGTGTTGTTGAAACTGTTTTTAGTGTTGCTGTTGTTGTTGTTTTTATCATCGTCTTTTTTTTTTTTATTTCTATTTGGAGTATTACTAATATTTTTTTTGTTCTTTTCATTATTATTGTTATTATTATTGTTATTGTTATTATTATTGTTATTATTATTGTTATTGTTATTATTATTGGTATTGTTATTATTATTATGCAGGAGTCTTGATGGTGTTTTGTGCAGGAAATGGTGGAAGAGGTGGTGGTGGTTGTGGGTGATGCTGTGTTCTATCCCTTTCAATGGAGTCGACTGTGAGGGAGGTGAAAATGAAAAAAAGGGATAAAAATAGAGATTTTTTATTTAGTGAATACAATAACAATTTTCAAAAACAAATGAGTAAGAAACGTGTATTATATAAACTCAATACTTTGCACTCTTCTGCTTTCCTGAAACCAGAAGTACGTTTAATGACGTCATAAGCTAGTTCGTTTGTCATTGGTAGGTTGAGAAGACTTCTGACATCTGATTGATTTAAAATATTTGAAGGGGAAAAGGGCGAAGATTGATTGGCTGGCAAAAGAGGGATTGGAATGACAAAGAATCTGTGATGTTAAAAATTATTTTTAATGCGATCAATAAAAACTTCTTTTTGAACAAAAATATAATCATAGAAAGATGGAAATAATTCATCATTATTATTAATTATGTTTAAATATAATTTCGTAAAGGGCTAAAAATAGAAATCCTACAATTGGTTGTTTAAGTTCATCAGAGGGTAGGTCATTCTGTCTGCATCATCATCAAGACTATGGCTTGACTTCCAAAGCCTATTATTATTATTAGTGCTGTCATTATTATTATTATCATTATTATTATTATGCCTAATAAAAGTATTTTGTCCATTATTATCATCATTATTATTATTGTTATTATTATTATTATTATTCTTAGTGAAATATTTCTGGCATTCTTTCAGTATTTTATCATAGTTGTTTCTTAGTGTTTCAGCCAAGATAATGTGGCTTTTAGTGTCTTTGTTGGTAGAATCATTATTATATGAATTATTATTATTATCATTATTATTATTATTATTATTATTATTATTATTATTATTATTATTATTATCATCATTATTATTATTATTATTATTATTATTATTATTATTATTATTATTATTATTATTATTATTATTATTATTATCATTATTATTATTATCATTATTATTATTATTATTATTATTATTATTATTATTATTATTATTATTATTATTATTATTATTATTATTATTATTATTATTATTATTATTATTATTATTATTAATATTATTATTATTATTATTATTATTATTATTATTATTATTATTATTATTATTATTATTATTATTATTATTATTATTATTATCAATGCTTTTATTATTTTTGTTAACTTTCTCTTCATTATTGAGGTTCCCTTCGTAACCATCGTCACCAACACCACTTCTATAACTATCAAATCTTATGTTATAAAAATCATCATTATCATCATCATTGTCATCATCTTCTTCATCGTCTTCTTCTTCAAGAATTTCTGAATCTACAGCAACAACTGGTGGTTGAAAAATTTATTGAAAAATAACAATAAAAATGAATAACAAAAACAATGAAAACAATAATAATGATAATAATAATAATAATAATAATAATAATACTAATAATAATAATAATAATAATAATAATAATAATGAATTAATAATGATAATAATAATAATAAAAATCAAAAAGAATTTTGGTTATTTTTGTTATTCAAAGTTATAAATAGTTAACCAATAGGTACGGAGGTTTGGATATTCTTGTCCACATCATGATCTGTTGGAGGTTTTTATTGTGTTTTTCCAATCATTATTATTGTTATTATTCTTGTTATTATTATTATTATTATTATTATTATTATTATTATTATTATTATTTTCTATTATTGTTATTATTCTTGTTATTATTATTATTATTATTATTATTCTGAACTTAATATTAATTAAATAATAATTTATTGAAACTTAATCTACCCAAAGGCAATTTTATTTTTCATATTTTTCTTGCATTAACAAATGTTATTGTAACTATTTTTGTTTTTTTATTCATGCTATTACCCAAAGGTTCTAATCTACCTCATTAAATATTCAAAAACAACAATTTTCCAATCATAGACTGATTAAATATGCAAAAAATCTGTACAACCAACATCGAATAAATCTCACGAGACACCAAATCAATAAGCCTTTGTTAATTAGTTATATCTTCAATTATTGGAACTCATTGGAACAAAATATTATTTGGAAAGCTGATAATAAAAATGCTCATTTATATAGCGCTAAATAAAGCACATAATTAAGTATATTCTCTTAGTTTTTAAAACATATTTCAATAGATTCCTATAATAATATTTTTCTTTAATATGATTAATAACCATACAACAATTAATACTCTTGGCTATTTGTTAACTCTACTCAAGCATTCCACCATCCCACCACACAACCCTTCTCCCTCCCCGCCTCCCTCCACACCATATGAAGGATGCTTAATCTGATCCCAATCCACAATGAATCCCTGCTTGAAGATGGATGAGAAGATGGATGAGAGTTGCAGATAAAAAATTTTTTTGTGGAAGTTCATTTTTAAACTGTCTTTCCGGGTAGGAATGGGTCGGTGGTGGGTGTTGTGGGGGTTGTTATGTTGTTGGTGAGCTTTGTTGTGTTGTTTTGTGTTGTGTTTTTGATTGTTTTCCTGTTGAATATCTCCAAGAATTTTCCTTTGCTTCAACTGGAGCCAGTCCAAAAACTCTATATAGTTATCATGCTCATAATAATTATTTCTATCATTATTATTATTACTATTGTCATTATTGTTATTATCATTATTAATATTGTTTTTGTTTTTATTAGTTTTGTTATTCAGGTCATCCTCAACCAGATCCCTGATTGTGTAGTTGATGTTGTTGAGGTTTCGGATGCTCAAATCGAAACTGAAAAATAAAAATAATAAGATTTAGGGACTAATAAGAATCAAAATAAAAAATTATAAAAAATAATAAAAAATAATGATAATATAAAAAAATTATAGAAAAAATAAAAATGATAATAACAAGCTGAAATAACAATAATAACCTTGCTTCAGCAACAATAAGCTGACCCACAAATTGAATATCTTTGGTGTACATCCTTAAGCTTAACTCTATGCCTTCTTTTAAGGAGTTAGTACCGTTATTATTATTATTATTATTATTATTATTATTATTATTATTATTATTATTATTATTATTATTATTATTATTATTATTATTATTATTATTATTATTATTATTATTATTATTATTATTATTATTATTATTATTATTATTATTATTATTATTATTATTATTATTCTCATTGTTATTATTATTTTTATTATTACTGTTATCATTAATATCCCACAGAACACTGAGATGCTCTGCCACACTGGTCATAGAGGCCCCAATAAGACTCCGCTTGTAAGAGGAGGAGGAGGAGAAGGAGGAAGAGGAGGATGAGTAGGGTGATGATGATAGTTGAGGTGACTATTGGAGAGTTAGTGGAGTATGATTTAACAATGTTTTCGAAATTATTTATAATGAAAGTGAAAGCAACAATAAAAATAATTAAAAAAAATAATAACAATCAAAATATAAAT